>JAOEGS010017610.1:30139-44056 GCA_025447755.1 Corythornis vintsioides
TTGGACTAGATGATCTTCTAGGTCCCTTCCAACCCCTAATATCTATGAATCTATGAATCTATGAATCTATGATCTCAGAAAAAAAAGTAAATAGCTCAATAGTCAGAAAGGGTGACAGAAATATAAGAAAAAAAAAAAATATTGGTAACCAGAGGAAAACATTATTTTAGAGAGTGTTGGTGGTTTTTGGTGTTGGTTTTTTTTTTTTGGTTTTTTTTGGGGTGGTTTTTTTTTGGTTGTGTTTTTTTTTTTTTTCTCCCCCTTTGTTTTTTCTTTTAGAGTGGAGATTCTTAATAAATTAAATCTTAGACAAACATCTGTCAAGGATTATCCAGATACACTTTATTTTATGTGAGGGCAGAGAAATGTACTCTTCAGAAGACTACCCCAGCCCTGTAAGCTTCTATGTTTGTACTTCCATTAAACCTAGTATAAGCTACTCCTGGCAGAGGCAATTTAGAAAGTCAAGCTAATTAACAGGCAGGAGCTTTACCAATCTCTTGCTCTTACTTAGGGATTTTGGGTCAAAATTTTAACCAGGACTTGCAGAATTTTAACAAGGACCCCAAGAACGTACTCATGATTGTTTTATTTGTTCTTGAATAAGTTGCTAATAAAGTTATATTGAAGTGATACACTCTTGGCTTAGTATCTTTATGATCATGGTAACAATAAACACTACTTAGAGAGGGATTAAGTAATTTTTGCTAAATATTCACTAGTTGTTACTTATTAAGAACCTGATCTAATTTTTATTAATGATAATGAACTGATTTTTGTGACAGTGAAATGGGAAGTGCAAGTGAAGCTGAGGCTGTCTGTTGAAGCCAGAATGAACACCTGCAAAACAATACACTCCTTGGAGCAAAGTTGAAACAATTCCCCCACCATTTACTATACTTCAATTCTTATATATTCTGTGCAGTATTCCTTTTCTTTTGCTCTAGCTTCCAAATACTTTGAAAACATGTTGTAATTAGAGATGGAAATGCACTCACACCTACCTCTGCACTTGCAGATAACACAACCATGATTGTTCTGCTGGAAGCCCATTGGGCAGATTTTACCACAAGGCAGCTCCGGACATTTCTTACACCGACAGATTTCACAGCCATGCTTGTTCTTCCTAGATGACCAAAATAATTTGTAAAAGGTCATCAGGTTACTCTAAATATCTACATGTCATGATCTTAAAAGCAAAAGCATCCCTTAAAGAAGTGACAGATCAAGTAAATAAAATTATCAATAACTATTACCCTTAGGTTCAGTGGGTCTTATGGGGTGGTACAGGTCTCCATTCCAGGCATGTGCTCCCTTCCACAACTGGTAAAATCTCTGCATTTGGCACTTTTAAGCCATAGCAGATAATATAGACACATGTGTTAATGACTACTATTGGTGCTCAAGCTACTTTTGATCAGGTAATCAAAAGCCAATCTGAAGAATATTTTAATCTCACATCAAGTAATGACATTTCTATTTTTCTATATTTTTTTCCCCTGCTTTGCCACAAAGTAAACACAAGTACATACACCTGAAATTTGCATATTTTCCATTTATACAGGTATTTCATTAAATATGCTTTTGGAATAAGAATACGTACAAGTATCCAAAGGGACAGTACTTGTCACATACAATGGGTTTGCACTTCTTAGGCCGTGGTCGGCACTGACAGATCTCACAGTCGTGGACGTCAGTCTGGAAGCCAAAGGAACAGTCCAAAGAACAGCCCGAAATGAGGCCAGTGCAGAGCTCCTCCCCTGCAAAGGACACATGCAGGTTATCACTATGTGAAAACTGTTTATACCAGACAAGTGCAAACAGAACCAAATATTTTGTTTTCTTTTACTTTTAACTTTTGAAATACTCGTAAGCCTTACCTCCAGACTGTCCTAACTAAAATATTTGACAGAATTCTGCAGTAATGATCCAAACAGCATGAACAGGTATTACAGGAGGTCTTCAGTTCCAGTCAAGAACTTGGGGAGTACTAGAGTACTACCTGGTACCCTAAACTAACACCATTTTATGAATAGATGCACAGACAAAAGAGTCCAATATCCAAGACTCTGCTGGTATTTAATAAAACATTTATAATAACATACACTTTCAACACATATGGGCTTAATAGCTTTCTATTAAATATAGAGCATCTTCATATCTCCTATACTTATTTTAAATAGAACTGAAAGGCTGCGATATATTAACAGTTTTTATTCTTTATGCTGTTGGCAGCAAACTGTTTGGTGATTAAAACCTGCTTTTCAAAAATGTACCCTGTGATGTGATCTAAGCTTAAAGATGCTAGACTGTCCCTTGAAGGCCAGTACCACGCTTTAGCAGACTCTTATGGAGTAAGGGAAAAGCTGTATTTCTGGCATCTCAATTTCTCCAGTACAGAGATCAATAAGAGTAATTACATTTACTCTCATTGTAATTTACTATATTGAGAACAATCCGTTTCGTTTTGTTCTGGAATAAAGAAGTGTCAGAATAACCACTCTTAAAATACTCTGAGATATAAAGTTCATTTACTGCTTACAGATCTGAGAGAAAACAGGAAATTATTATTTTTGTTACACTAGGGATGCAAATCACAGAGGGGAAAAAGAAAATATCATCATTACAATAGCCAAAGTGAGATCAAAAAAAGAAAAAGAGGAAAATATAATTGAGATTCTTCAACAGAAGAATATGATGGCTAATATCCAAAAAGATGACTTTCAGAATCATATTTCAAGGACAGCTGTGGTCCAGCTGAAACATCAATACCACTCCAAAGTGCTGGTTATACAGAGGGCAGCTGACGGGTGTTCCTCCAGATGTGCTCCTCATTTGAGACCTGAAGACCACTTTCCTTTAAAGGTATGAGCATTTAGGGACAGGGGTTTTCCAAATAGATAAGGACATTAACTTATTCACTTCCTTAATACTATTTCTGTAGGTCTGAAATTTAAAGATAATCTTCACATCACTAACATGATAATAATCTGAAGGCAGACCACAGATAGAATCTTTGCTTCACTTGGATGCTTTCTCTTTTGTTTTTGTAATGTGTTTAAGACTGCAAATATAGGCCTAAGCAGATGTGACTAAGCTGTTTCCTAACCTACCAGGTTAATGCCCATTTGGTAAAGAATGCATGTTTCTTAGTACTTGAGTGAGACTGAGGTCTTGGAGAAAAAAGGCCTACTTGTCTAGTGGAATTTAAGAAAACAAGTGAAATGCAGTGTAAGAACCTTATTATCCCAAACAGTTCTCAGTTTAAGTACGATGAACATCACCAGGTTCATGACTCCAACATCTCTACTTTTATGCAAATCTGGTGTCCGAAGCAAAAAGAATGCAAGGTTTTTTTTGTTCAAAATAGAAAAAGAAATGTCCAATGCTTTCAAAACCTCCAGAAGTTCTCTGTCAGCAGATTACCAATACCACAAGAAACATTTACCTCAGACAGATCTAAACTTTGCACAGCAATGGTAACCTTTATCTCAGGTTCTTACACATATACAGAGAGCTTCATAAAGTCTTACAAGTTTTTGAAAGATGGAATTCAGGCTATCAAGAGTATTAGATCTTGTTAATATGTAGCCAACTAATGCTGATTTCAAAACATCACAATGCAGAAGAAATTCTGATACTCTGGTCAAGACGAATGCATGTGTAACACAAAGAAAAAGACTTTCCTTGAAGCAAATGAAAATAATGAGAATGTTTTTAATTTATGAGTTTTTCCGTTAGGTTATTTGTACACAATTGCTCTCTGATGGCATATAGTGATAATAAAATTAACTAAACTTTTCATTATGCATCACTTTATAAGGTAGTAATTACTTTTCATGTTATACTTGAACTTGACAAAGAATGTACAGAAAAGTACACGTACACTGGAGTATCTCCAAAAACAAGTTCAGTTATGATCTTTAACATGATATGATACCTTTGGCAGATACTCAGAACTGATCAGTGAATAATCGAAGAATTGCACAGGTTGATCAGAACTACTCATTTTTTGAAGCATACTTTTGTCACAAAGATGAAGGGTTTAGGTGGCTCTGCATAAACATCAGGCTCATGGAAGACAGGTGAAGGAACAAGAAGGTACTTATGCAAAGGTAGTGCAGAAATGAATAGGTATCTTAAAGTGAAAGGAAGAGCTTGAAATAAATAAATAATTGAACCCCCCTTTTTATCTTTTATCTCATTTATATCCAAATACTCAGGTTTGAGTATGAAGTTTTAGAAGATGACAAAATAATGATTCCTCAGAATACAGAAAAATTGTGCTACAGCTTAAGAGTTCACTTTCATAAAAGCAAGATATCATTTAAGGGGAATCTATATGGGACATGAGGGATGGGAAGAGACTTTCTCAAGAAGGAAGTCTTGTCTTAAGAAAAGATGAATACCCAGATGTGGTGAAGCTGTACAAAGAACATTGCACACAAACTGTGGAGTTTTAAAACTTTTCCACTAAGGATCTCATACTCAACACTAACTCTTTTTTTAAAAGGCTGTCAGATCACTGTAAGCCTAGTTGCTAAAGGAAAGAAAGATAATGTACAAAAGTCAGCATGTAAGAGCTGTTGATACACCGTTGTGACCTACTCTAGTTTGGTTTCACCCTGCAAACAAGACAATAAAATTCTGTCCCGGGATATGCAATGTTAGCAATCTTTGCCTTTGTCAGGATTCACTCAGCAGTCAGATATTTCAGGTACAATCAGGTGCAATCTCTGCTTCTCAGGTATGGCATCTCAGAAGCAAGGTATCTCAAAAGAAATCACAATTCTATGGCCTAAATTTCAACCATCGGATGCATGATTCATTCCTAATTTTGGAATGCTCACATCCCCACTTCCTATAAACCACGGATATTCAAAGTGTTATAATATATTGCTCAAAAATTGAACTGAAAAGGAAATAAAATTCTCCATGTATTGCATGTGTAGGTCTAAAAAAGGTCTCCTGTTTGAACTTCCCATAGCTGACTATAATTCCAGCTAACTTATTTATTCTGAATTTTCTTCTTCTAGCAGATAAATATAAGAGCTTAGAGTTTTTCATATACTAAACTATAATATTTCTTTTTCTCCAATTTATTATTTTACGTATGGACACACTGATAATTGTATGGTAAAGAATGAAATTCATCTTAGTCTAAAATTTTTGAAAATGCATTCTGGAGATGCATAGCCTACTGTACTTTGTTTAGTTTTCAATCTTATTCACAGATAAAAAATAAATTCCAGAGAATATTAATAGATACTTGACAACAATTATGTCAGTATTTCCATTTGGCTTAGGCTGGTGTCCATTCTTTGAAAATTTGTAGCATGGCTACACAAAGCTAGCTACATACCTTTACCATCATTATTTTCTTGATGCTGAGGCTAGATCATATCAGGAGAGCTGTTTCACAGTACCTTTATAATTAAGCACTCCTCAGCCGTCCTCTCGATGTGGATTGCTACTGCTGGTTAATCTTCAGGGGTGGGGATCTGGGGAGGCAAATTTATGAAGGAGAAAACTAGGTTACTTATCAGTAACTGGAATTCTCTGAATATATTGCCTCCACAGATCCACACTAACCCTCCCTCCTTTTATTAGGATAAACTCATGATTCACAGTAGCTGGATAAAAATGAAGGGACTGGGCACTGTGATGCTAGAAAACCCTGCTTCAAAAAGTAATCTCACAAGTCCATTGAGGCAAATTACCCGCTTGGATATTTGCTCTAAAGAACTCTAGGATTCACATACAACACATGACTTCATGAAAATGGATTTGTAGCAGTGGTTATCTCTAAGGTGGAAAATGATCTATCTTACTAGAAAATGATCAAGCTTCCACAAACCTTCTAGCAGCAAACTGGGGTTTGAGATTTTTGTCCCCAAAAGAGAAGTTCTTATCCACTCCTATTGCATTAGACATATTGTAAGCAATGCTAAAACAAATAACCTACTGTAATCTTCAGAGACCCCTGCCAATGGTTTCTATTCTAGTGAGAATGCAGCTAATATTTATTTGGCATGAGTAGTTAATTATAATTCCATCCTCTTCAAGGAGCACTTCTGCTTCGTTCCACATGTCTACTTAAAAGTTAGCATTTCTATTCTACTTAGAATATGTACTTTTTTTCTGACCTAAGCCTTATATTTTTAAAAAGCATGCTTCCTCCTAAACTTTCTATGGCTGAATTTCATTAACTCTGGTCTAATATATAATAGCTATTCCCTTGTTTTATAGCTATACCCTTTTTCCTACCAAGTCTACAAAATTTTTCAAAATCCAAGATGTGCTCTCTTTGCACCAAGAGAGACTACCTGGAATCTGTTTTTTTGTTTTGTTTTGTTTTCCATGGAGTTTATTTCTAAATCAAGGGAAAAATAGGAGATAATTGTTACTAAAATATATTGATAAAATAAACTAAATAATTGATATTTTACTTTATTCTTTACAGGAATTGTGCTTTGTCTGAAGTGCATGCTTTGCATGACTACTGTGTGATTATTTATTCCAACCTAGTCTGATATAAAAATAAACATGTTTATTTAAATGGACAAAACATGAGAGAGTTTTCAATTGTTCAGAACACATCCCTGACTATAGATTATTTACAGGAATAGAGGAAGGAAATATTCATAGTTTGGCTATGAAGAGTGAAAATTTAGGAAAATACATCCCAAACTTTATCTACTGAATGATTAACACACAAAAAACAGGAGTTTAGATGTATTCTCCCATTGTAGTCCTGCAAAGATTTTCTTAGGGTTTTTTTTCCACTCCATACACTTTCATAGCCTTAACTGCTTTTATTTAAAGACAACCCATAGATGTGTCCACCTATTTTTTTCCTCAAACCTTCCAATCCTGACTTTTGAAAATCTACACAACTAAATCAGGGTCTGCTCTGCCAAGCTCTAACGGAATGTTTCTGGGGGAAAGGAGTGGTTTTATGTCTAGAGAACTGTGCAAACATATAATATACCAAGATTTTTAGTTTTTGAATAGCGATTTAATGCTTTGCTTTGATGGACAAAAGAGACCACAACAAAGTGGATGAAGGTGCACAATGATGTGCAGGGAAAATGGCTCTTCTCAGCCTTCTACAATTGCATCTCTCCATAAGCAGACTGAAATTAATAAAATTGCATGACATCTGCATTTCGCAACTGTGGAGGTAAGTTTTCTAAATAAAGCAAACATTTTCTAAAATTGACAGAAATGCTCTAGTCCCATTCAATTTCAGTAACATTTAAAGGTTAAAAAATACTAAAGCCATACATACTTGCAATTATACCCTGGACAGTCTATCACATTCAACTCATTTGGGGTAAAATGCTACAGTCCAAGCTGCAGTGAAGATTTGAAAGGGTTTTTTTTTTTCTTATATCTCCCAGTAATATAATACAGGGAATAGACAAGGCCAGATAAAGTATTGAAGTATTGTCCCTCAGTGCAGACTCTCACTGAAAACTGATTCAGTGTCCTTCAGCAACTGTCAGATTTAAAATCCTATGTTACTACAGTCAACAGGCATTATTCACTATGCCCATTAGTCTTCTTTGGAGCCCAAGGAGTCTTTGCTAAAGCGATAGCTTTTTCCCTCCCTTCTCTTAAAACTTGAACTGTAACTGCTTTTTAAAATTTTATTTTAAATAATGTATGTTTTCATTGTGTGTTGTTACAGGGTGTTTTTGCAATCACTACAAAAACAGGAAGAATAAAGGACAAAGTAAACTATATCACAATGGTATTCTAGAAATGTTATGATCTGCTTCTTCCTTCTTATTCCACAGTTGGTTTAAATCAAGCCGGATAAACTTGGAATGAAATTACAATAAAGCAGCAAATAAGTTTAATGAGAGTGTACTTAGATAATTTCCTCAAACTTGTATGGATTTCTACACACAAAAATATAAATGAAGGTAATAATAAGGATCAATTTACAGGTTTACTCTATATTCTTCCACTTTGTCATTTTGTTTTTATTTTGGCTGATATAGATTGAAGCATAACAAATCTTCAGAAGTGATATCTGAAGAGAAATTAGCAATAAAAAGGAAAGTTTATTGGAAAGAGATTAGTAGAATTAGCATATGATGACTTCAAATGGCAGCGAGGGGCATATGGGCATCCTTTGCTCAGGCACTTAGAAATCTGACTCAGCTGAGCACTTTAGATCAGTAAGAAACAGGTGGGTGCAGGGCTAGTGATGTTCCCAGAAGTCCATGCAAGCTAAAGATAACCTAAGTTCTCACATTCTTAAGAGAGTCAAGATGCAACTAGACTAGTTTGGACATGAAAGATCTCAAAATGCAGAGAACTAGTTAAGTGCAATATGTTTTCAGCATATTTGACCTAAAAGTCCTTTCTTCTCCGTGCTCACACTCATTTGTCCAGAGCCTTGCAAGCAAGAAGACATTACTCGACAGGAAAATTCTATTTATGTCATTTTGACTGATAACAACCAAGTAATGAAGACTTCCAAGCTGTTATTTTTCTTCACTTGTTTTGAAAAGAAAGGTTTCCCCTCTCTGAATAACTGAGATTTTAAAGCAATCTACAATTCAAGTTATTTAACTATAAAAAAGATGACAAATGATACTATTAATTTTGCTCCAGACAGTTCATTACTGAAAAATTAAAATAGTTTCAAGCAAATCTTGCAAGTGAAAAAAAATCCCTTGACTAGACTCTTATGCACTATTTAATCAGAAATAACTAGATCATCCAAGTGAGAACACAACTTTCTGAGATGTGGGATGTGTATGCATGCAATCTTGTAACCTAAGACAAAATAAATGATCCTTTGGAGTGATTGGTCTTCTGTGCACCAAACCAGAGGGAATGGAAGGACTGCAGAAACAGACATAGATGATGACATTTGCAGAGGATGTCCATCTTCTTGTTTGTGGCAAACTCCCCAAACAATTTAACAACAGTAAAAAAAGAAGGAAAATCAAATTACAATGTTAAAAGCATTTATAATTCTGTTCTCGGGAAGACCTAAATAAGACATGTATGTGATAGCTAGGATGCAAGCTATGGAAAATCATCCCTGCCACGAATACAACTTGTAATCAAAAGTAATATTTCTGTATTACCATAAGGATGTTATTGCCATGTATCTATTTGTTACTAAGATGTCCTGTTCTTTATCTTATAGAAATAAAAAATATGCACACTTCCACAGAAAAAAAAAGAAGTTTAAAAAGCCAGGACAAACCCTTTTCTTGATCCTTAAGCCAAATACCAATACAATCCTAAAACTTTTTGTATGTATCAATTAAGAGAGGGTTTTTTTTTTACCATTTCTATTAAGTGAGCCATAAAAGAAACACTGATTTAGAAAGTGTCTGAGAATGGGCAGACTAAAATTAGAAGAAGAGGAACATAGTGTAAATTTTAGTTGTGAACACCTCAGTGACTACAGGGAAGTGACAGAAATAAAATTTGATGACAGAGTTTAAACCCACTCATAGGCTAGGCTGACAGCCAGAGTGACATATCCTGCAGCTGAGACTAATACTCCAAAGGTGTCCTTTGTCAGCAATTCCAATGACCAACCTGACCTTGTCTTATATTTCATCCATAAGCATCAAATTCTTAAGGAAACAGAAAAAATAATTTTTGCTGTTTCACAGATAATAACATGAAGTTCTCACAATATACCATGGTTTTCCTTGGGAAAGAAATAGTTGTTAAAGCCTACATAAATGCTATCTATAGTATATACATATAAAAATAGTATTTTATGGAAATAAAAAATATGTATGGATACTCTTGTATACATACAAACACATGCTTCTCTGGCATATAATTTTCTAACATTTACCCTCAAAAACCTAAGTTTTGAGGAACAAAAGCTAAACTAAAAATAGGCTGTTTAGCAACGGGAGTTTTTGAAGTGCACAAACCTAGATGCTGTTAAATTCTTTACATACACAGAAGATGAAATTTTATTAAATGAAGTCTGATCAGACTTCTCAAATTCTGAATGAACATTAAGTCCCAAATTATTAGATTTTTATATTTCTCTTATTTTTTACCTGATGCCAGACATTTATGTTTTCCTCCAAACACATTTTAAGCAAACAAACAAGCAAGGTCAGAAATCAGCAACCCATCCTTTAAAGGTGGAACAACTGTAAAGCACATGCATACTAATGCACCCTATAATCAACATCATGAATGGAAAAAAGAACATACTAACATTTTCTCATACAGCTTGATATAAAAGGTAGAAGCTACTGTACTTCTGCATACTCACTAGTTTTGCACTGACAAATGCGGCAACCATTTTGGTCCAGTTTGAAGCTATAAATACAGTCTTTTTCAGTCAAAGTGCAGTTCACCAAAATCTCACAGGTGGGTGGACCTATTGTGATGTATGTTGGTTCTGAAAGTAAAAAACAACAAGATAAACAACCAATATATTTGAGATTACTTGAGTACTTTAAGTTCACAACGCATAAGTTTAAGATAAACGCAATGCAACAGTGAAGAGTAGTTTTTAATTAATTTTGCTTCTGATTGATGAACATTCTGGAACAATTAAGAAACAGTTTATTTTGAAGTGATGTACAACCATCACAATCAGTATCAAGCTGCATAACATTTTTGAAATATTGAAACAGGAAAAACACCCCACTATATTAATTTGCTCACTACAAAATCAGTTTTCTTGAATTTGAAGTTTAAAACTGAATGTAAAATACCTACTTTTCCCTTCACTTTTCTCCAAAAGCATTTAATAAAAACTTTGTGCAGACTTTTTTTTTTACGTTAGAAAGTGAACAGAGCTTTCTCCAAAGCTCAGCTGATTGATACTGCCAAGCTGAAAAATCAAAGCATGTGACTCAGTAAACCAAATCTTTCTCTGTGTATAAGATCACTTCTACTGAATTTTAAAACACAAGAGAATATCAAAAGGGAACTGAGTATGAAAGATCTCTAGAAACCATTTACATGTCTATTAATTGTAAACATTTCCTATAGCACATTTTGCAGTACTGTAACACACTTTCTAAAGCTGAGGATAATATTGCCAGTTATTCAGTATTTATGAAGAGTGCAATACATACTTTTGGATAACATTGTTGTTGGAGTATGAAATTTGCTTTAATACATGCGGTAGCCAGAAATATTAATGTCTTTTGGTATACAAAGATTAGCAACTAAAGGAGGACTAACAAGCTCTATATTGGATATGAAGTGACCAAGGATGAGGAAAACCCCAAGGTACTTGATGCTGCCTTTGCCTCAGTGTTCAATAGTAAGACCAGTTCTCCGTGTATTCAGCCCCTTGAGCTGGAAGACAGGGATGGGGAGCAGAATGAAGCCCCCATAATCCAAGGGGCAATGGTTAATGACCTGCTTAGACACATACAAGTCAGATGGACCCACCCAAGGCTACTGATAAATCTGGCAGAAGTGCTCACCACAACACTTCCCATCATTTAGCAGCAGTCCTGGGTAACCAGGTTGACTTGAAGTTAGAAAATGTGACATCTATTTACAAGAAAGGCCAGGAAGATTTGGGGAACTACAGGCCTGTCAGTGTGACATCAGTGATGGAGAACATTATGGGAGAGATCATACTGAGTGTCATCTCAGGCTCAGTTAGCACAGGTTTAGGAAAAACAAGTCCTGCTTCACTAACCTGATCTACTCCTGTGACAAAGTGACCCACTTAGTGGATGAGAGAAAGGCTGTGGATTTTGTCTACTTCAACTATAGTAACGGATTTTCTGCTGTTTCCCAGAGCATTCCTGGTAGAGAAACTAGCTGCTTGTAGCTTGGAGGAGCATGGTCTTCACTAGGTAAAAAAATTGGCTTAACGAGTTATGGCAAATTGACTTAAATCTAGTTATCGGCCCATCACAAGTGGTATTTCAAAGTAATAATAATTATGAATGGAAAAAAATATTACAAACATGGCTTATTGTTGTGATAGTTAATATACTGTGTTTTATACAGTATGCACATTTTCATGGACTGGAGGTGGATACATCTTGCCATCTCATCCTCAAGCCAAGTACATTAAGAGGCAGATTTTGCCCTCCCTACTTGAAGGCAGCTAGTCTTTACTCTCAGGCTGAGAGTCAAGTTGTTAGAAGTATAAACTGTTAAACAAATTAGAAAGTTCTGAGACTATTGGCTCCATGTCCAGCAGGCAGCTTATGCACCCATGCTTTCCAGTGAAGTGAAAATTATCCTATTATGAGAATGAGCTTTTCTGCATTCATTGTCTCCGAATTTTCAGCTTTCATAGCTTCTCTTCATCCCTACTCTTCTGTTTGCAATAGTCTGTACAGCAGATGAACATTTTTAATCCTTTTAAAATTAGGTTAGCCAAGTACAAAGTTGGAATGATGGAAGACACTACAATGATGTTAGATTTCAAATTTGATCTCAGGTCACAATTCAGATTTCTCACTTTGCTTAAAAATCTCAAAGTAACATTCAAATTCTGTTGCTTGTGTAGTTTTTGTAGGAAAAGAAGCTATACACTTCAAAGTATATAGAACACCAACAACAGCTCTGTTGAAATACAAGCTGGAAATGTGTATAGTGGCATCTGTGTCACTGTAAATCCCTCAAGTTTCTTCTAATTAAATTTTGTGTTGGTTTTGTTTTGTTTTTTTCCCCCTCTAAGAGTTTAATATAGATCACTAGATTGAAGGGCAAAGGAGAGACTATAAATTTCTATGGATTCTTCTTTTCACAGCTCTGAGATTGCATGTGTAGTATGGAAGAGTAACCATAATAAGGAATGTATTTTAGAATCCATAGATTCCCAAACTAGACTTGTTTTCATTTCAATGAACTCTTTGCTTTTGTTTGGTTAAAATATTTTATTTCAACAAATCATTAGTTTAGTAATCAAGTACATATTGATATACACCAATAGTTTAATGTATATCAGAATCTGCATTAATCCTGGTTTGTTTAGGACTTAGTATATAAACTGGCTCTGAAAACAAACTTTTTTTTTTTTTTTTTGCATCTGGTGCCTATTCTGAAGACCTCCTTTCCTACCTTACTTCATACTGTAGAAAAAAGACCCTAAAGAGTGGAACACAGGAGTTACCCTGAAGCTAGACTCAGGTTACTGGACAACCAGCTCAAACCCTACACTTCAAATTACAAAAAAGCCACAGTCTTGGACACACTGATATACTAAGCTTTTGGCCACCTTATATATTCAGTAAAGTGATATTTCTTACAAGGGACAAAATTAAACTGTCATTAATTTTAATGGTTTTTGTTAGTCCTCTATACATTGTGCTTTAATATTCTGCTACTTCCACTTTTGTGTCTGTTCTCAGCATCCTCAGTGTTTCCAGACAAGCTTACAAATCTGTTTTTATTCCCTCCTGCCCCTAAAGGTAAGCCCTGAGATACAGTAATTTTATATGCATGCCTGCTTCCCAATGAGCTGCAAGTAGAGGACAAAAGAAATAATTTCATTCCCTACCCCCACATGTGCAAAAATGCAGCCAGGAAAAAAAAAAAAAAAAAGAAAAAAAAAAAGTCAGCCCTTTTCACTTCACTAGACAAGACTCAACAAATAAAGCCAGCTCTGCTCTGCCAGGCTTCTGGCTATTTGAATAGGCAAGCAGTAGCTAAGCTTGAAAAAGCATGTACCACTGCATGATGTGAGCTATGCTTTCACTGCTGCTCTTGGTAGAAATGGCAGAAGAAAGATCCAGTGAACAAATGCACAGACAATGGGTGGGAAAAATGGGTGCTGTTTCTGTCTGTGTGCTTTACCAACAATAAAACTATACTGTAGAAAGAAAGGGAGAAGAAAATAAAGAGAAGGGGATTGAAGATAGTCTGGACGAAAACAATGGATTTTTTTTTTCTTAATGGAGCACAGATTTTGCTTATGTCAAGTACTTTTAT
>JAOEGS010017610.1:48090-61809 GCA_025447755.1 Corythornis vintsioides
AGGAGACTCCACAATGCCTCTGGGTGGCCCATTCCAGAGCTCTGGCACCCTCACTGTGAAAATGTTTTTCCTTGTGTTTACTCTAAACCTCTTGTGCTCCAACTGACTCCTGCTGCCTCTTGTCCTGTCCTTGGATGACATTGAGAAGAGTCTGGCTCCATCCTGCCTACACTCACCTTTAACATATTTATAGACATTGATGAGGTCTCCCCTCAGTCTCCTCTTCTCCTGGCTAAAAAGCCCCAGCTCTCTCAGTCTCTCCTCATAATGGAGATGCTCCACTCACCTAATCATCTTGGTGGCCCTGCGCCAGACTCTTTCCATTAGTTCTCTGTCTTTCTTAAACTGGGGTGCCCAAAACTGGACACAGTAGTCCAGGTGGGGCCTCACCAATGCAGAGTAGAGGGGGAGAAGAGAGAAAAACTCAAAGTATCAGTGTATTTATATCCTGCAGTGATTGGTCTTGGGATATTTGAAGAAAATGTTAGCCATGTACAAAAAAAATATTATAACAATTACAACTAAACAGAAGAGGATTCTAGAAAACCTAACATCTCACTGGGAGCATGACATGAAAACCTTTTGGATGAGGAATGAGAAATGAGTCAAAATAATGTTCTACACATGGAGAAAGACCTCTAGCATCAGTGACAAAGATCATGCTTGTGTTTGGGGAAAGTGAAATAGCTCCCTCTTCTGTAGTATTTTGTAACACAATCTAGTGCTGAAAGGATTAATGTTCTGATCCTGCAAAACCAGCACCAGCTGACTTAAATACAACATCAGTGCATTCAAGCAGTTACTATAAAAACTAAGGGGAGAAAAAAAAAAAAAGGAACAGTACTGTAACTTCTTACCTAATGCTTTACATGATAATTGGCTAAAAACTGGTCCTGAAGGGTGTGCTGCTCAACAGCCTTTCATTCGAGTCTGCATACTTGTTTGAATTTTGACTGCTTTCCAAAAAAGTTAACTGCAGCCTACTAAGCACCAGCATGTGTGTTTACTTAAGCTTCCTGTAAAAACATTCATATCATTCCAAGAGTGACTAAATGTTTTCCATCCTCATAGTTCACATTCCAGCCTTCCCCGCCCCTCCAGTTCATTACATTAAAAATATCAGTCCCAAGAACTGAGCAAGAGAATTTCCTTTCTGGGTATGAAATACCTAATGCCTTGCTGAATTTTTCCCCCCAGCATTTAGCTCTGTTAACTATCAGGGTTCAACAATTCAACATAACTATTTATAAAATGTATGCAAAGATTTTAGGCAATACAATTTTCTAATGTCACAAAGAACTCTGAAAATATATTCACTAATACTTTCAAACACATAGCTCTGTTTGACATGCTTTTGTTTCAAATTTTATTCATATTGTCAATCTTAAACTACTTAAATATGTATTTTTCCTTGAATGTAACTGTTATAATTGAGGACTCTTTTTACTGTTGAAGAATGAAGAAGCTGCTTATGAACAAAAGTTGCATGGAGGATATATATTTTTTTTCCAGTGATGCAATCAAAATACAAAATTTCATCTCTCAAATTCAGAGTTAAAATGCTTTTGTCTGTCATAATCTGTTATTTCAGTTTTTAGTTTAGCAGACATGCATACTTTTCAAATATATTTCAATGCTCAAAATACTTTTTTTGGACAATATTAGGTGGAGCGACAAGAAATAACCACCTTTATTAAAGAATCAATTAAGGCTATCAAGACATATCCAAGTAGATTAAGACCACTATTGACTCCTCATTACTAGGTTTGCTGAAAATAATTTAGAGTATTCATGAGGTTCATTTTAAGTGAGACATTCTTAGCTGCATTTATGTATACATTCCCCAAGATTCTTTGGTTATTTCAGTAGTAGTCTTCCACTTAACAATGTATTACTGAAAGCTAGGAAAATATTTTATACTAGTATAGTCTTCCTGATTTTCTTTAACTTGGAGAGGCTTTCACTAGCAGCAGGTTCCATTATTCACTGAATGGTGTGGTTTGATAGGTTCAAATGTCTTGTCTAAAACTGCTATACTAAATCATGATCTGGCAAATATAAGCCCAATTCTCTACACCACAGCGTTTGCATCCCTTAATTAACTTTGATGAAAAGGCTGCTTGAGAGCTAGAGCATTGCTGCTGAACAATAATGTATACTTCATACTCTAAGGAGATCTCTGGGTCTAAATCCTGCACTGGTAAACTCTGCTCACTACTCCTGATTTCATCCTGAATGAATCAAATTTCCTTTCGCTGGACTCTGCCACCTGTTTTTACTTAATGAAGTGCTGAACATGCTAAAGGAACTGAACTAAATTACATCTCAGCTAGAGTTTGGAGCCCTTTATTGATGAAAATGTTAATTTATTTTTGTGAAGATAGTGTCAGCCATAATGACAGCAAAGTAACGTGGGCCTTATTCATTAAAATCTTCCAAAGGGATTTTGCTTAACACTTAATTTCTCATTCACAGTTTCACACAGAAGGATGTACTGTGAGATAACCAATTTCTGCATATCAGTGGACTGGGCTGCAGCTTTACTGTGGATAGCCTGAGCCTCTGGGAGATGCAAGGGAACAGAAGTGACCATAGACTTTCCTAAGGGACATTTCTGGCATTAGTGTGAGTTCTGAGCACTTTCTATCTTCTTAAAAGGAATAAAAAGAAAAAAGACACTCCCCCCCAAACAAACAAACCCCACCCAACTATAAAGGCAAAAAATAAACAAACAACCCACACCAAACAAAAAAACCCCAAATAACGAAAACAAAAACCCCAAACAAACAATATTAATGAATAAAACCCCCAACAAATGCACAAAAAATCTCACACAGAAACAAAAATTGTTTTCATACTATCCTATCCAATTTTGAGATAGTTGTCCACAGATGCAGAAACACAGCTATTTCTATCACAAGCTTGTTTCATGTTATGCATATGGTATTATTGACATTAATAGCTATATTTGGGGGGATAAAAATAATTTTAAATAGAATTACTACTTAAATCATACCAATTTTAGTTAGAAAATAAACAATTGTTATCCCAACAGAGAAACAAGCAGCTCTGTATGCCGCCGTAGTAACAGCAGCCTGATTGCCAATGGATAAGGTTACCTCCAATGGAACAGGTACACAGAACAGCTCTAATGAACAGCCTCCAAGTCTAAATAAGTGAGCACATACCAAAATTCTGAATTCCCTTATGGCAGTTGAAAAATCACTTCCCCTCTACCTAGCTGTCTGTTTTCATTAAATCTGTAGAAATGGGTTCTCTCTGAGATTTTTTCATTCTGCAAGAAGCCATCAGCTCTAAAACTGTGGGGCAAGCACAGAGGACCAGTATGATTACCTAAGCCTTGGCTCTTAATGAAGACAGTCTAGAAAACAAAGAAAGAAAAAACAGACTACACAGATAAAAGATTAAACAAACAGAAGCAAATCCCAAAGGATCAATATCATTACAGCAGCTATAGGAGCTATATAGTAGCATCCATCAGAAGCTTAAAACTAATTCTTTGTGTTGTCTCCACAGAATACAACTGGCCTGCTTTCCCCAGTTCTCACCAGTGAAAGGGTAGTGCCTGCCTTGAAAATCTGCATTGACTGAAGAGCTTGAGTTTGGGGACAGGAGGATGAAGAAAGGTCTTCCAGATTCACAGATTCACAGATATTAGGGGTTGGAAGGGACCTAGGAGATCATCTAGCCCAACCCCCCTGCCTGAGCAGGATCACCTAGACCAAGCGTCCACACTAAACTGTATCAGTGTGCCTCTATCTCTAGCCTCATTACTTATTGGTGACCTTTGCTTTCCGTCTTCTGCCCTCCACCTCAGAATCACTTGCCTCGAAGTACCCAACCCCTGCCCATGTCTTGGGCTTTTATCTATACACCTCTGGCAAAACCCACAGGCATTGCTATGTCAGAAAACTGGCAAGAAGCGACAGGGGTGGACACAGTAACAAAGACATCTTGCCAAACAGCTTTGATCATTTTGATGATACAGTTGCATAAACACTGAAAGCTACAAGTGAATTACAATTACTGCTTTCAGATATGCATGTAATTTCCTGAGTCTTTTCATTGAGGCTGGAGTACAATGAACACATCAAAAATCTTAGTCACGAGATGCCACAGGAGGAACTTTGTTTTTCTCAACAACTTTCTGCCTTCCTTTAAAACATGTCTTTCCTCTTACATTTCAGTTCCATTCTTCCTTTTTCTTTGCAACTTGAAGACTGGTGAGAAGATCACTTCTCATTCTGACTTTGTAATTTGCTCTTTAAACTAAACAAATCCAATTTGTTCAGTCTGTATTCCTTGGACATGTTTTGTCAATTTTGGATTGTGGTTACAGATCTCCTGATTCTTCCCAGCTTTCTTCCATCATTTTCCAAGAAATAATGTCCAGAACAGAACCAAGGGCCTAACAAGTCAGCTAGAGACATACACATCCATAAATGAAAGAGCAAAGAAGGGTTACTTCAGGTCTTGCAAACTGTACTCTGTATCATAACTCAAATATGGTGACTTCTCAAGATTCTTTTAATCTTTTTTTTTTTTTCCCTTAATTACAATACTTCTTCCAGAGAACTGTTATTTAACAATTACTCCAGGACTCAAAGACTCTCCTCCAAACACAGCACACTGAGCACATTGTATTTTCCCTTGCTGGATCTGATCACCATCTTTCTGCCAATTCTCTGCTTTTAAAAAAACCAAAAAATTTAATACTCTACTTTCCAAGATACTGGGTGCCCTTTTTAGCTTTGTTGTCTATAGGTAAATAAATTCAGCTTATATCTGAGCTAGAGAAAATACCAAACAGAGGTGGACCCTGCTCAGATACTAGTGGATACCAACTAAAATGCAACTCAAGAAAGGCTGCCCACAGATTTGAAGATTAAATCCATATCCAAAATCCCTGTGCTGAAGCACCACTTTCATACACACCCCTGTCCTCCATACACCTAGCCCATGTTCCTGTCTCTTCCTGATCTCCCCAGGGATCTCCACTGTAAAATACCTTGAGCACCTCTCTTAACCTTCCACTTCCACCAGCAGCATCAGTATACAAGATTCAAATAGGAAAGGGGTGAGTAGTTATGCTCTTCTCCAAGGCCAGCAAACTCTAGACAAGCATTCAGAAAATTATACTTTAAATCAATTTGGCTGTCCAATCAACACTGGAACATGTATCAGCAGGGATCCCTACATATACAAGATATACATTATAGATACCTATACAACAGCATATGATTAAGCATTAAAATGGTTTACTGTGGAAAACTAATACAAATCAAGGCTGCATGGTAGTATTAGATATCACAACTTCAACACCTTGATCACTAGTTTATAACCCTGTGAATATCTGCTACTAACTTCAGCCTCTACAATTCTTGCACTCCAGTTTTCTCACTGCTGTTGTAAGAATACCAGGATTTTCTTCCTGAGGGAGTGGGAATGTTCTAGATTGGTCTGAATTTACCACATTCAAAGCCTAAAACATTTGTGTGCTGACATATCATGCTGCTTTTTCATGAATCTGTGTTTAGAGAATTTCTACTACATTATATTTGATCTCTGACTGCAAATGTTTTTGAAAATGTAATCCAAGAATCATTTCATCCCTATATAGCTCCAGGAATGTAAACTTATCTAGAGAAGCAAATATTTCCTTAATTGAAATTGGTATAAACCAGACAGGATATAACTGAATTGGCAGAACTGTAGGTGCAGTAGCATTTAGATCAAAGACAGAGAGGAAAAGTCAGAAGTAACTGATACTAATAACCATTTACTTTGGGTGGGCCACAGCCAGGCCAGAACCACAAGTGGCTTTGATTAGAATTTGTCTGTCAGTTTCATGTCCCACCAACCTCTCTATACTCCTCAACACTCAAAACAAAATATGATACAAACATCTTGTATATACATATTTTTTTCACATACTGAAGGACCAATATCTGACATTCTTAAATTAAATTTGCAGAAATGAAACTAGCTGATTATAAGGGTCTTCACTTTTAAAGTTAAAGAGAAGCCTGATGAGAAATAAAATCACATATAAAATACAGTGATAAGTATAAAAAGCCTCTGCCGCCTTATTCTTGATCCAATACCTATTTTTAAATTGAATTATTGGCTTGTGTTGGTCCATCAGCAACTAAATATTAGAAAGTTTTTAACAGGCATCAGCTGATTTGCTTTAGAGCCGAATCATAGCTAAGATTCATAGAAAAGAAAAATCATTGTTTCCTACATTCTGCACTAGTTAAAAAAAACCAACAGTAAATGCAAAAGAAGTGAGAGCTACAGCTTCATTAAGAAATGTAACATACATTACATGTAAGAGCAGAAAAGTATATTCATTATGATATTGTTTTCTCCAATTGTGAACAGTAAAACAGACACATTTGTCTATCCTTCTCTCAATGGAGGAAAAATCCCTCAAGCATATTGAAAATATTTCCATCAGCCTCTCTCTTTGTGCTACCTTCCCAAGCTTGTTCACACACACTAAATAATGAGGGGTTGATAGCATATACTCTGTGATATCCTTCATGAGGAGATCACTGGGTTTTAAAAAGCATTTCTCTTAAAATTAACTCAGTGCAAGTAGCAACTCACAATTCACTGGCAGCATTTATACATTAGTACTTTCTTAATATCTTGTGATGGGAATTTTGGAATAAAAGAGCACCTGTAAGAACTTATATGCCACTCAGATTTATCCTAAAAAGCAAGTATCCCAGTCAACTTGGATGAATACTGCATCCCAAGAAGGGCCTTGAGACACATGCAGTTACACGAAATTAATTTTGTTCTATCAGACATGGAACAGTAAAAATGAAGTGGTAGCTCAATAAACACCCACAAGTGTTTGTAGGTCTAGATGAACCATTTCTAAATTTATCCATCTGGTATTTTTCATTATGACTACTCCATAAAAACCAACTCTGAACATGCATACATATATTCAATTTTCCTAATTTTTTTTTGTGTATGTCTCAGTTTGCAAATCTTCACATTTCCATTGCCAGGCTGGGAAGGCAATTAACATATGCTTAACTTAAAAAGTCAGTCATAAAAGATATATATTTTCATATGGTAACAAAAGCTGCATTTTAAACATTTAAACTATTAAACTATCTCCCATATGAAATAATCATTTTAAGTTTCACTGAAATAATTATGTCCAATATAAAACTTAATTGGGCAAAGAGATTTTTAATTGTAACTAAATGACACTGATAAATAAGAAACCAAGAATAATTCAATTTTCATTAATATCAGCTGATGAACACATTGATCTCTCAACTTCTAAATTTATTAAAAAGCTTTAAGCTAAACTAAGAGTTAAATTAGTGAACAATTATGAGCTTAAATTATTTCTTGCTAATTTGATTTCTTGATTTTTGGACCAAAGAATATCAGGGATTGCCAAACAGAGGTATAGTTAAGTAGTGATTATTTTTTCTGCCCTGGGTAGATTACTCAGTCACAGAATGCTGTACCAGCTACTTCAGGCCTCCAAAATTTTCAGTTAAACTAGGAATTACCAGGTAAGCATCTGCCACGACAAGCATACTAGAGAAAGTACCAATTTTACCTTCACACACTGGGCAGCACTCCCCAGGGACTTTAACAGGATTTAGACAGCTCTGTCCACAGGCTGTTGCAACGCAGTGTGGATCTCCATTGATGCACTGGCAGAAAGTACAGTCATCCTCTCGCCAGCGGTCTCCGTGAGCTTGGATCTGACCATTGGCATAGCAGCCAGCAGGGTTATTTACTGGATAAACTGGGTCTGAAATGAGAGAAATTGCAAGAGAACAAGTTTTATCCTCTATTTTACACCTAAATTTTATGTATGAGTAATTGCAATGATGAGGTTTTCATAACTAGAAAGAGTCAAGTACAGTCACCACCAAAATTGAAAGAACCACACAACCACAATGTGGTATGCAGTGGTGAGATAGTCAACTAATATTTTAATATTGAAATTTATTGTCAAAAAAGATAAGTCAACTTACATTCACAAATTCAGTGTTCTATCTTTTAACTGTATCAACTCAAATTTTGTATTTAACAATTATGAGACTTGAACCCTTGATTTTCTGATTTTGTTCTTCAAAACAAAATGGATCTTACTAATCCTTTTTTTTTTGTACCAGCTTACATTCTGAAGGAAACTGAAAACGTCAATGACCATTGGAATAACTCATGTCAGCATTGCACCACTGTTTTGTAGTATGAGCAAAGATGAGACCTCTGGCACAGTCCCTGCTGGAACAAGGACACTCCCTGAAGCTACATTTCATCAAAATTTTGGAGATATATTAGTTTTCCTGAATAGATTATCTGTCTCAGTTTTCAATTTCACTTCAGTTGAGCTTTTTCTCCTTAAAAGCCACAAGATTCACTTACCTGCCAGCAATTATGACACAGGCATTTAAATAACAGACTCCCCTTTGGAAGGAAAGCAATGCATTTTAAGTGCAGATAAAACTAAGTGTAGATAAATGTAGCAATGCTGATGTTATTATAAGTCATTCTATCACCATATGACACCATCAAACTCTGACCATTCGGAGTGAAAATGCACACAACTTTTATTTCTACCAGGTGTTCACTCCTCCCCTGAATTGTAGTGATATTAACAATTTTAGCAAAATGACTAAAGTCAATATAGAAATCAGGTGTTTGGGAAAATAAGGCATTTTAAAAAACACAGTATATCCTAATCTCTTAATTTTTCACCTTCTAAATGTTAGAATTACCTTGCATCTGTAATTAACTATTTTGACTTGGACAAAAATCAAATCATACACAACAGCAAAGTGAATTTTATCATTCAACTCATGTATGTGATTTTGACTGACACAGGCATAATGAAAAAGCACAGAAAAGACTCCTGTTATTTGTAAAAGTCTATTCAAGTCAAAGCACAAAGTTTCTGATACTTTTAAAATGTCAGTAGTATTCAAGAATATAAACTGAACCAAACAAATTACATTTTCTGATGCTAATTGATGCTAAAGTATCCTATGGGACATTAAGAAAAAGCTAAGGCAAGAAGGGCTTGTGCCTGTACCACACAATATGAATATATTTATATTTATATCATCAGGAATTTAGTAGGAAACAATCATAGGAAACAAAACCAAAAAAAGGAGTCATGAAATAGTAAAAAGAGAACAGGTAGAAAAAAATGCCACCTCTTCAGCAACTAGAAAAGCATGCATAGGTGACATGTTAAATAGATATTCTGCCAATTCAGGTGTCACTTAATTCAAGTTAAGAAACGGATGAGAGCTTTCACTAAATGTTTAAAAGAACCAGGAAATTTATTATACATTAATGGAGCCAGTTGTCTAGACTTACCTAAAATAATTTAATATCTAAAGGAATTATAGTAAAACCTAAGACATATCTTATGATCCAATCATTCAGAAGTCAGACTTCCTTTATTTAGGGCTACAAGCCCTATCAGAAAAGCACAGAATAGAAACAACCAAGCCAAACAGCACCAGATGATTTGATAAAGGACCCTGTAACTTATCATCTCATTCAGCCAAGAGGAAATGAAATCATACGCATTACTTGAAAAAGGAGATTGTATTCAATAATTATAAATCGTGATTCAATTAATTCTATCTATTAAGGACCTGTCTTATGAAGAAATTTCCATTGAAGGCCTAAGGCACAACATCGAACCCAAACTGAAACGAAGCTTTTTTTTTTATGAGGACTGTAGACCTAGCAAGCAGAAAAGAAGGCTGTCAACAGAACAAAGTATTAAGAGAAAAACACTGAAGTCAGATTACTGCCCTGTTTCTCTGCTCTAAATGTAGAGAACAGAGGACATATGCAATGCTCTATCTGAACAGAACAAGACTGTAAGAAGTGGGCTGCAGAAAAAATGCAAATGAAGATTGGCTTAGGGCCACCACTTCTTTGGAGGATCCTGTCTAAACATCTGGTGAAGAAATCAGGAATAGCTTCTTATGTCCTTTGAAAAGAAGGTCTATCCCAAAACTACTGTACACTTGATCATGTCTAAAGAAGTTCTGATGCAGACAGAAAGGGAAATTCAGAACAGCTCTGTATAAAAAGGGGCAGTGTGTCCTTGTCAGAGAAGCACTGCAAAGACAACACATGAATACAGCAAAAAAGGAGAAATAAACTGAATCAGGGAGGAATCTGCAAACCTCAGAACAACAAAGTAAAGCACCTGTTTGCTCATTTGCTTTGAAAAAGAAAGCAGCAGAATTAATAATCAATCAGGATATTGTATAAGCAAAAAAAATTACTGTACCTTCACACACTGGGCAGCACTCTCCTTCTGGCACATAGTACCTGTCACAGTGTAGCTCGCCACACTGGGCAGAGAAACAAATAGAGACTCCACCTTGGCATCGACAGAAACGACAAGCGTCCATTCGAAACATGTCTCCATCATTATATTCCATGCTGTTGAATATGCAAGTTGGCTTCACTTCTGAAAGGAAAACCAAAGAATGTTACAGCTAGTGATAAATGGGAAATCATTCAACTTATGTTACTGACAAAACCAGATACGACACAGACAATTGAATTGACTTTTCTACCATTTATTAAACTCAAATAAAATTATTTTTTTTAAAAGCATGGTATAATCTATTGTATGTTTCCACAAGGGAAGAAAATCAAATGCTATTAAAAATTACTTTCACAGCAATTACTTACAACTAAAAATCTCCATTTTAAAATTTAATATACTGAAGGAAGGTTAATGCAATAGTATTTCTTCATAAGTGTTAAATATTTCTCATTCTGGATGAGCTAGAAGCTATTTAAAAATGTCAGCACATGAAGCAATAGATTCTTCTGGTATGACAGTTTTTTGATGTTTCTTAAATGTAATCTTTCTTTCTGCAGGACTTGGTAAACAGGTGATAAATTACACTAATGCTGGCCAGTGCATAGGGATATGGGTTTGTTGGGGTTTTTTTGTTTGTTTGTTTTGTTTTGTTTTGTTTTTTAAAAAAAAAGGTCCAAACATATTTTGTGACTACATTACCTGTTATGCAGAACTGAGTATTTCTCAGTTCAAGCAACCTGGAGCTGTGCTAATCAGCTCACATGTACACTCCCCACATAAATATTTATTACAATTGAGACTTATGTGATAACTTCAGTATTTCAAAAACACTATGACTACTTCTTGTAGGCCACCATCTACAGCAGAGCCCCAACGCATAAGCAGATCCAAAAGTTGTGGGAAAATAAAAGTCTCTGAAAATGCAGTATTCTGGGAAGGGCACTGACTACTTACTTTGTTAACATAAAATCTAAAGAAAAAGAAAAAGTTGCTAACTAAACCAGTAGAACAGTTTGCAGATTTAACTACTTTTTATTATTATAATTTTTGTTTGTTTGTTTTTTGTTAATACCAAAGATGTTAGGTTCCAGATCACAAAGCAGATCCATACACTATGAATATATCATAATGCTTTGGACTTTTGACATTGCAGTTATCCTCCCCCCCTCAACTTTCCTTCACCTCTTACTGCCAGAAGAGTGTATTCTGTTCAACCAGCCTAAGTGACACACACACAACACTGCCCAGGTCCAGGGCTGAACAACTCAAGACACTGTTCAAGAAATACTCCAAACTTATGCTCAACTATAATACGCCACGTTAGTCATTAGGAAATCATGACTTCACAGTTTCAGCACTACATTACTCAAAGCCTCCTCCTACTCCCTCACAGAATAAACTGTTTGGTCTTCTATGACATGAGCCCAAGATACCTCATAACAGCTGCCTGAAATAAATCAGTATCTAGTAAATAGATGCATTTTTTCAGAAGCTACGAATCTTGCAGTCTGAAAAAGCCCAAGGTTCTGCAAACAGAAAGCTATTTCAGCAGTAAAATCAAAATTAAAACCATTACCAAACTGTAGACAAAACAATTAGCTTTCATTATATCTGAACTAAACGTAGCATAGAAAAGGTAATTGCCTATTATGCTGATTTCTGTATAATATATGGAAAAGAGTATTTAAGTACTTGTGTCATGCTCAGCCATACAGGGCTGAAAATTCTTCCCACTTTATGGTCGGTGATTTTTCTTTTTTGCTTAGTGCTCAATCTCACATGGGAGATGAAAAATAGTTAAATACATCATTTGCAGATTGCTTTCCAACCATCCCAATCTTATCACTCTTGAGGGTTAAAAACATTTAATATGAATTGGCAATTATACAGGTTTTCTTTAAAACTCTAAAGCATGTTAAGGACTGTAGTATTTCTTTCCACATACACTTATATTGAGCTGCAGCCTTGAGTCATTTAATATGATTGTAAAGCATTAGAATTGAAACTTGGAAGCATTCTGAGCAATGGTTGAGTTTTATATGCTTGTTCTGTCTTCAAGGTATAATGTAGAAAGCAGCATGGAAAAAAAAAAAAAAAGGAAAAAAAAAAAAGAGAAGGAAATACCACTGTGTGTGGGAAAATAGCTGTGACCTCATTAGAAAGCAATTCACATAAACAAACACTTGAGAGATATTTTAAGTTTATGCAGCTCAAGCTGTTGGTTTAAAAACCTTCTCAAAAAGGAAAAAGTGCCAACAACTCAAAAGGTCTTTAATCCCTTTGCTTCTGACTTTATTGTTTTCATTACAGCTTTCCAGATTTTTACTGATTTTTCACTCCCTGCCCTAAACAGTAGATCTAGATTCCTGCCTAGTTAGATATAAAAAGATAATCTTCCATGAATTACTACCAATTTTTAAAATGTTCAAACAAGAACAAGCAAGTAACTAAATACTAAAAGGAAACAGTAACTTTTATGGTGAAAACTACCTTAGAATTTCACTATACATGTATTTTTACCATCCAGATTTATGGTTGTGTATACATTCATACTAAACCATTGACCTAAGTCTATACATCCAGCTATGAGACAAGGATTACTTTTGTTAGAACCATATGTAAGACTGCAGTCTTGAGATTCATTCAAGCCAAAACAAGCACTACACGTAGAACTTCAGATCCTCATAAAGTCCAATGAAAGAGTGAGAACCATGCTTGGAACTGTAACAATGCTAGAAGATTCTCTCAGTTCTCTCATTTTTTTATTCTTAAAGTGCTAACTTTACTGCCTTACTGTTCTACATACGGCAGCCACAAAGGGGTGAAAGAACATAAAGTTAACATTAAATAAATATATCTTTTCCTAAAAACCACTAACCATTATTTAATTATTGTGCCAATAAAGAGAATACTATGGGTAGAATTCAAGTACCAAAGCTTTGCTGCATGACGAAGTAATTTAAATTGACTGCACTTCACAGCACAATTCACTGAAATGTATTTGAAACCCAAAATTCATTTTTTGATGCAGACTATCACAACTAAACAGTGGGCATGAGAAAGACACCCAGTCTACAAAGTCACAAATGTGAATTTAGTGTCTGCCAGCTATCAGCTAACCCAATAATACAAGATTGATCCAGACCAAGCACAGATATACAACTGTCCACCTGTGAAAGGAGCCAGGACAGTGGATGCACCCAAAACAATACGGATTTTATACTGGCTGTAGAAGGCCAGATGTTATCACGTATCTACCTCTATCATCTCTCCATCTACCTCTATCATCTCTCCATCTACCTCTATCATCTCTCCATCTACCTCTATCATCTCTCCATCTACCTCTATCA
>JAOEGS010017610.1:65811-79070 GCA_025447755.1 Corythornis vintsioides
TTTTTTACATTTATTTACTTATACTTTTTTTATATATATATATGCATATGCAGACTAAATTTTTTACCAGGAATTTTGGGTTGATTGGCCTTCAGTTTTCTGCATTTTCCTTTTGCCCTCCTGTTTTAAATGCAACTGGTAATGACTTGTATTACTTCAGATATCTTCCCAAAGGGGAAAAAAAATTACAGAAGCTGTTATTTGTCACATTAAGTGAATGAGCTTTGATTTAGGTGTTCATTTCTGTACCACCATGTGATCATCAGAGACTGAACCAGCAGTATAGAAAGGGTCACAGTATTAAGAGCCAGGGGAAGTTGTTATCCTTTCTTCCCCTGGGATCAATGCTAGTTTTTTTCATACATGCATCACGTAGTCCCATTTTCAATGGACAGAGCAACAAAACCCCACATGTTGTCTCTGGGGGACTCCAGAGCCACTCCTGGTAAGGCTGGACTCTCAAATCACAGCTCATTTGTGGCTGTGGCAAAAAGCAGCCTGGTCCCCTTGACCATGGACTACCTGAACACATTAATGGGCACCACTCCCAGGCATCCAATTTGCCATCTTCCATAAAGCAACCAGAGACCCTTTTAAAGTAGCAGTGGTATTCTTAACTGAGAATTGGAAGCCCTGACTGACAAAAGGAAGCAGCTGCATGATGCTTAGTAATTGCTCTCTCAAATTTCTAAGGCAGAGCTCATAGTCAGTATGTGCTTCAGTGCAACTTACATTCAAGAGACCCATACATCAATACCTAATTAGATAACTGGCAAGTTTAGATAGTCTCTTGTTTCCAAACACTTCTATTCTTGCTGCACGTGCAGCTTTCAATCTCTTTAGATTAACTTGTTGATGCTTGTAATTTAATGCTGAATAATTTATTTTTCCTTCCAAGCTCTCCTGTGAGAAAAGTCAGTACACCAGGATTAGTAGATAAAAGTCCTAGGGAGTAATATATTTTGAGTGGATAGGATGAAACTTCCAATCAACTTCTGCTAAATACTGGATTTTTGGGAAGGACTTCATCTTGGGAATTTCTTGTTCAAATTCTCCTAAACTTGTGTCATATACTATCTCATATTCTCTAGATGGAAAGCAGAATTCAGATTAAATTCAAGTAGGGAAACTTTATGGCAACTGTAATAGCCTGCTTTTAAATGAAGCAATACAGACTCTCCCATTCACTGAAATGTGCATTCTAAGACAATGCACTGGAACAACACAACAGGCAAAACCTCATTTTCAGTTTAATATATTAAGAAAAAAATACTTGCTAGAAATTTCCCATGTTGCCTTATTTTCTCTGTATCTACTTCTCAGGAATGAGTACACTTAACTGTGGGTGTAGCTCTTCTCTAAAAACTCCACTACTGAACACCACTATACTATCACAAAATCATAGAATGGTTTGGGATGGAAGTGAACTTAAACATCACCTAGTTCCAACCCCACTTTGCCATGGGCAGGGACACCTTCCATTAGACTAAGGTTGCTCAAAGCCCCATCCAAAGCAGTCTTGAACACACATGACAAGGAACTTTTTTACTGTAAGGGTCACAGAGCACTGGAACAGGCTCCCCAGAAAGGTTGTGGAGTCTCCTTCTCTTGAGATTTCAAGACCCACCTGGATGCATTCTTTTGTGACCTGTGCTAGATTATAGTATATGGTCCTGCTCTGGCATGGGGGTTGGACTCAAAGATCTCCAGGGTCCCTTTCAACACCTGACATCCTATGATCCCATAGCCTTTCTTCTAATAAGGAAAATGAAGCATGAAACAATGAAGCTGTGGCCATCATTGTTGTCCAAGCTGTCACTGACATCCAAAGACCAGGCAGACCATGTTCTGGGATGTCCCAGATACTCATACAGGATAAATCATGACAGAAGAACTTCTTTATACCAAAAGAGAGCTTTGGCTTGATTCCTACCACCTTTTAAGCAATTCAGAATTATTTTATTTACAAAGATGTTTCCTTTGAAATGAAGGAATACAAGCCTTAAAATTGACCTTTTTAATTGATAGACCTTTGGTACAAGATCCACTTTCTAATGACAGTAATACCTGTTAATTGTAATGAATTCTTTCAATCACCCCAGTGTTCTAAAAAGCACAAATGTATGTTTCCAGTTAGTATAAAATACTTTGATATCTACATGTATTCATGGTGATTATAGCATCACATAACTATTATGAGCATGAGCTCACTGTAATATATTTTGTTTTCTTGTCACCACTGAGAAGGTTGCTTGCAGCACTAAATTATTTCCTCCATAAAAAAATCCAAATAGAAGCTTAACCTATACAAAGATTGAACAGCCACAGGCATTAGGTACTTAACAACAAGCTCCAAATAAATAAAAATAACGGTATTTCCAAGCAGGAATAAATGTTATTTAGGTGATAAATAATGTCTATATAGTTACATAAATTATGAGAAGTAGAAGGTTATACATGATGGGAAGTATAAGGACATGTATGGATCTGAGGCTTGAAGACAAAAATTAGTATATTGACTTACTGCTGTATTTATAATCAAACAGGAACAACAAAAACTCCACAACCTGCAAAGAGTAATTACTCTGGAAGTTTCTTTCACTGCAGATTAATGTGCTTTTCTACAACAGATTAATCAAAAGCTGGTTTGAGACAATGTGTATCGGTAACAAAGATAAACCACATAAAATCTTCTGATACATTATAGAGCTTCTAAATAAGTTTTAAATTAAATCCACATTTGTGCAAGAATGACTTATCTGTCCCCAAAATGCTGAAAACCAAAGATAACATACTTCAGGGTCTCTAAACAATGTGTATTTTGCTGCCCTTATTCATTAAGTATCTCCTCAGCAGTGGCCAATGCTTTTCTGTAACAAGAGCAGACCCTTTTCCTAAGCAGTAATGGCAGCCTCCCCTTTGAACATGCAACTCTGCATCCATCACATTAGTATATATTTGCAATAATTTAGCTATCTTACAATACACAAAATGAATTTTCTGCAGTCTACGTACACTTAGTTGCAATGTATGTAGTTACTTTAAGATTACTAGGATGACAAATGTTATTCCTGTCTTTTTTTTTATCTCCTGTAATAGTAATATTTAATTCTAACATTAAATAGATGTTTTAACAACATAAAAACTATACTAATATGACTGTGCACATGACCTTTTAATTCCATCCTTTTGCCTGTTTTTGGAGGTTTTCAGACTCAGAAGTACTTTTGGAGGTTTTCAGAACTCATCGGTAACACTGATGACACAACTTCCCCACTTACCATATATAAACCTATTAACTTGCATTTGATTAAAACACACTCTTTAAAAAAGGCATCTAATCCTAAATGGAAAGGATGAAGATAAGGAATTCAGCATCCTCCTTGCAGTTTGTGCCAATAGCTAACCACCTTCACTGCTGAGAACAGCATGTCCTAGATCTTACAAATTTGGCTTGTAACTTGGATGGCATTTTTTTTTAATGAAGTGAAAAAAAAAGTCTATCACTAAGATATTTTCTCCATCTGTCATGCAGATCTACTATATATCTACTGCACTTGTTAGTATTTCAAGACCCTTTGAAAGCCAGAACTGGATATTATATTTAGCTATCTGTTTTAGAAACAACATTCCCCCCTCCTCTTTAACTTAAACTGACAGAAGTAATGATAAGGAAACTATCTATCTATCTGCTTCGCCTTGCAATAGACATTCACTTAGTTAATTCCTGTCAGATTTAGTTTTCTAAGGAATTTAGTTGCTTTAGAGGTGTGGCTTGCAATACTGTCCCTGATGTAAGAGCCACTAAACCAATTTAAAATGCCCTTGGAAAAAAAACCCACCAAAATTACAAAGCAATGCAGATCAAATTTCTCCAACTTCTGCCTTCTTTACTAATGATCTATCACTCAATCCAAATGTTACATACAAAACTCCTCGTGAGTAGTTTCACAGTTGTTCTCAGCTTGTTGATGTAAATATTTATCTTCTTCAGGCTTAGAACTATTTCCTCTTTCCAAAAAGAAGCATCATTAATAACGGCACCCTAAAGTTTGTAATTTCAAAGTATATTTAAAGCATTTTCAAGTCACATCACATGGCTTTATTTTTTCAAACATGACTGTAGTGTTAAGTAGCACAAAGAAAAAAGAAAATTCAAAAAAACACAAGCATTTAGATTTCCTGAGCAAGTTTCTCAGTGCGGTTTTTTTTAAGAGGATGTTATTAAAAAAAAAAAAAAAGTATTTTTCATACTGGCCTGTAATATTTTAATACAGACATTAAGACAGAAAAAAAATAATCTCTTCCTACAAACCTTTGTCTTTCTCCAATCTGGCTTTTTCCCCCTCCCTCTGTGGCATCAACTTCCCTTGAAAAACTATTGTTTTTTCGATTTACCCAGCCTTCATAGGCTACTATGGTGAAAATTAAGAACGGGAAAGACTGAAAGGTAAAAAGAAATCCTTACCCAAAACCAAGTTGTGCCTTTGGAGTGAGTTACAGTGACCAGCAAGGGAATGATACATAGGAGAATAGTGATAAGACACTCCAAATTCACCAATAACAATGAAAAATTTATAGAGCTCCTCCTTGGAAATAGGATATGAAAATGACTAAGAATGACCAAAAAAAAAAAAAAAAAGTGGGCAATTTAAACAGCTCCATCTAACACCTGCTAAGATGCATATACTGCAACAATTTTAATAGCAGTACTCAACTTGTGAAATGAAGAAAGATGGGATTGTTAGCACGGTGGTTTGTACCTTTGAGACTGTTTCACAATAGCAAAGACATATCAGATATTGGCTTTGTATTTCTTGCTCAAAGTACTACAGCAAATTCCAAATCAAATGTTTCAATGAGGTGTCACAATTAAATTCAGAAATTTAACAGAATGACATGAATGTGAAACAAAGAAATGTATTACTTTAGTGTAGCAGGCAGTATATAAACAAAATTAGCTAAGTTTAATTTTATTCTACAGTACCTACAATCTTACCTCAAAGAGTGAAAGAATTCATCAGGAGACTAATGAATCTGTGATTCTTCTTGATGCAGATTCTTTTATTAATAAGTTAATTTTTATATATAATGTCCCATTGTATGTACTAAGTATTATTTTTGACTTGGCATTTGATTATTTAAAATATAATATGTAAATAAATGTAATATGTAAATATATGTACATGTAAATATTCTCCTGGAGCACTAAGTATGTTTACATGAACATGCAAAGAAGAATGGGAAACAAAATTATTTCAAACATACAATACACACACCACTGAGATCAAACTGCACTAACATATAACTTTTCCTGCTTAGAAATTATCTGAACTTGCCACCCTTTCAGAGTATTTTTCCTCTTCTATCTACCAACTAATATTTAAATCTCTTCCCAACTTGCCATACACAGCATATATGCAGTTATATATATATATATATGGCAGAGAGCAGTCCTGAGTCACTTGCATAAGAAATTCAAGGCTTTGAAATATCTTGTAAACATTTACAAAAAAACCCAAAAGAATGATAATCATTCTATTCTTAAGACCAACCTACAATGACCAAAGGTTGCATATTTGTGTTAAGAATGACTTTGCAAATGTTTCTTAGAGCACATCCCATAGTCTAAACAGCATCCCTCTGGTTACAGTGTTGTAGTGTGCAGCTGTAGCTCTTAGCAAAATTTTCACTTCTAAAAGGACTAGTGTTTGCTACTAGCAAAGGAGTATCTGAAAAAAATATGGTGTGAGTCTTGCTTAAACTTTAATTTCCTGGATCAGAGGGGAAAATGCTTTAGAAATTAAAGAAATGTGACGACATAGAAGTATCGTTAAGATACCTTAAGCATCTTAAGCTGAACTTACAGTTCCTTCTTACTGAATGGACCTCAAGAAAATGATTTCTCTTATATCTTGCCAACATGGTAAAAATAACCAAACGCCCAGCATTTCCCACAAACAGATAAAATCCTCCTCTCCTGATACAAGAGGTAGCTGCACGTACCATTGACACATTCAAAGACATCACAGCACTTGCCAGGTGTTCCATCTCCACGTGAGACTATCTGGGGAACGGAGCCTGCCTCGCACATGGGGAAACCACATAACCCAGAGAGACACTCGCATCTGAAACCAAAGAACAGTAAGGAAAACCCCATAAATCAATGAAGCCATGTATAAAGGCAAAGAATAAGCACGAGGAAAATGGAAAGATATAGCACAAGTTCTAGTACTAGCATATTCATAACAGAATAATATTTTCTTAACCAAACAACTGAAATAGCTTATCAACCTGAAAGAGTTTTGAAAACCGGCTAAACAAAGTTTGCTGGTCAAGCAAACAAGAAGGTGGCACCATAAAAGACCAAATATAGAAAACTGTGTTTCCAGACTGTTTGAAAATAATTGTATTCTCTGGACTTGCAAAATTTGGATACTCCTTCAATTCTCTCTGAAAATTCAAAGTGAAACAGTAATAATAGTAACTGCACTCATTCATCAGAAGAGTGTTGTCTCAAGGAAACTTACTCTATTTCCTATTTTATACAGATCAAAAAATTAAAGAGAAATGAAGAATATGCAAAATTATTTAAAAATACAAGCCAAATTAAAAAGAATTCCAACTGCCCTCAGTTAGTGGAGGAGCAATCAATTACTTAAGATGACAAAGTGGGATGCAAGGTATATTAAATACTATAAGATTTTTAGATCATATTGCTCTGAAAATAGTATTATTTCCATGTAAGTTTTATTTATTTGCTTACTTAAGAAAACAGACTAGAGAACTGGGAAGTATAAAATATAAACAGAGGTCACATTTGTTTCCAGATTCTTTGATCTATGATTAATAGACATATTTATGACTATTAATAAACAAACATATCAGTTTAAAAGTCTAACATTAAAAACTTATGTTTACATTTAAAGCTCTTACATCAAACAATGGCCACATTATATGGATAAGCATCAATATTCAGTAAGTCAAGACAAATGAAGAGAAACATGTAAATATCATAGCTGAGAAACTTAATGGAATAGCACTTAAATTGTAACTCCAAATCAGAGTTGTTGGGGTGGTTTTTTTGTAAGACAAACCTTGTAGATTAATATAGCATATTACAAATATACATGGATTTAAAAAGGAAAGTCAGCAGAAGATACTGTAATTATGAGTTAAAGTAATGAAAAATAAGAACTCTACTTGTTAACTATTAAATATTTTAAGCATTCCAAGACAACCCCCACGTTAAACCACCCTTTAACAAGAAGTATCATCAGCACTTAATGTGTTTATTCTTTTATGCTTAAAAAGCAAGAAGTTTGGTTCTTCTCAACCATTGCATGTCATCTTAATTGCCCAACAGCCATTTCGTCTTAGAGCAGTGTTCAATGAATGAAGAGCCACCTCTCAGGTTTTTAATATCTCCAAATTTAATCTCATCAGTGTTAGATAACATTGCTATATTCTCACTAATGTATTACTCAAAAGAAAGCATGCAAGAAGAATTACAAGTAAAGGAATCTCACAGAATCTTTATTATACTGTCTGAAAAGAATTCTTAAAATATTGCATTACAGCAGTATGTTACTTACTATAAAGGGGTAAAAGAGCCCTTGAAAAAAAAATTAATTATATCATATTTTACACAAAATATTAAATATGTCAAGATAAAATGAAGCAATTTAACTCTATGTGCACATAATATACTATAGTGACAGTTGGGTTTTTTTTTCAAGGATTTTTAATATACAATATTGTGCTTACCATAACAGTAAAGGATAATGAACTAAAGCAAGAGTATTATTTTGGTTTTCATATCTTTGCTTTTGACATTTTCCTCTCAACTTATTTGTTAGTTAAAAAGAAAAAAAGAATCTAATTATTTTCTTCACTGTATGCCCTTTATCTTCAGAAATGTAGAAGGAAAAAAGTATTATGGCTTCTACTACATGCAGTCAAAAAACTCAAAGTGTTTTTGTGAGCAGTTTCCCTTTAAGATTACTCTAAGTAATCTTATAGAATTCTCTAATATCTCACCTTGTGAGAAAGTGTACAGACACAACCTGAAAGAGGTAGTAAAAGCTTAGATAATACTAAGTTTCACTTCAACCACCTATATTCAACCTAGAGATAATCTATGGGAAAACAGATGAAGCTTCCTGAAAATTTGTGTCTTTCACAAAGAACATGACATATGTGACCAATATAGTTGTGGACCTTGATTTTCCAAGTTTCATGAGCTGGAACTGCCACTCTTGGTTTCATTGTCTTCACTATAAGCTTTTTAAGTCAGATGTTTGAAAGACTGGTGGGATCCAATATTCCTCTCTAAAGAAAAGACTTCCATTCCACATAAAGCTTTGTATTCTCACTCACAATGTAAGCAAACAAAACCTCACCATCCAAAATTTTATAAACTGACTTCCCATTTGGTTAAAAAATAATCCACATGCAGGAGAATGTCAAAGCAGTGAATGGTCTCAGATGGTCTTTTAAATAGACTGCATTCTTTTCAGACAGCTCTGCTAGGAAAACCTTTGACCATCATCCAGGCTATTAGTATGGAAAACATTGTTTTGGAGACAGAAGTCTTTCAGGAAGAAACCCAAGGAATTCTGGTAGCCAAGCATGGCTGTTGCACTGCCAAAACAACAACATCTGGAAATTTGGAATAAGCGATTTTGTTCTCACTAAGAAAATGAAATGTGCTTTATAGTGATAGATTTTTCTGAAATATCTTTAGTAGCAGAGGGACAGTTAGAAGAGAAGTTGTAGTTCAGCACTGTGCTCTACCACGGGCCTGAACTGCAGGCTGTATCTTACATAGCCTTAATATTGAGCATCAGGTTTGAAGGAGTTCAGCAGGTCAAATTGTTGTTAAGCCTGTTAATAGCAGCCATGGTTCCCCTTGAAGTAATTTCTATAAAATTGAGCTGCTCAGACCACTTATCAGCAAGGCACAATACTGCTTCTGAGCTGCTCCATCTGAACTTGCCTAAGGAAGACAGACACAGCAGAAGTTACTACAAGGAAACCAACCTTCCCAGAGAGAAGACAACTCCATGCATTGCCTTCTCTCTTTACAAAGCCTGCAATGACAGCCCTGCAACGTCAAACAGCAGAGTGGCCTCCAAGAGTTTCACAATGCAAGAGAGGTCAGTACTTGAGGTAATGAGCAGTTGGTAATGAACTGTCTTCATTTCTTCAGGTTAAAAATAAATAAAGAAAAGTAATAATTATAATCCTAAAAATCTCAACAACTGAGCAAGGGAAACTTCAGTATATAAAGAACCAGAAACAAGACAGTATTAATTAACCAATATTTCACAGATTGGGAAGCAAAGGCTTCTGTAATATAAATTAAGTTTGAAAGTTTTTTTGGTTTTGTTTTTCCTTTTTGTTTGTTTGTTGTTGTTTTGTTTTTCTTTTACATCATGGTTCTCGTTTTCTCGCTATGTCACCAAAAGTGCAAAAAGGAAAATGGGGAAGAAGAAAAAAATAATCAAACTGAATACTTGTAAATGATATTTTTTTATTTAAAAACTAATTATCTTGGTTCATTTACTTCTGTTATTAAACAGATGAAAAGAGAGAAGGGCATGGTTAGCCTCAAAAAAGCTGTTTTGATGGCAAAATCAAAAGAAGACATAGTGGCTATGAAAATAAGAACAGGCACCCTGGAAAAAAGACATAGCACCAGTGAATGGAAAGGCTGGGGTGGGGGTGCAACAAGGAGAGGTATATTTTAAGTTTGTTTTTATTTTCAGTCTAAAGCACTGAGACTAGAGAAAAGCATTCCTGGACCATACATCACATTCCTTTAGAAATTTTATCACAGTCCTTTTTCCTCTTGCAGAAATTTAATACAATTTGCATTAGCATTATTGGCACTTACGTTACCTAAATGTAGTAAACTCCCACAGATCTGTTAATAATAGGAATACTTAAAGATATTAAAAATTTTCAGAAAGGGCAGCAGGCTGTACTGCCATCCAGAGAGACCTGGACAGACTGGAGAGCTGGGCAGTGAGAAATTTAATGCAATTTAACAAGAGCAAGTGTAAGGTGCTGCATCTGGGGAAGAACAACTCCATGTATCAGTACAGGAGGGGGCTGATCTGTTGGAGAGCAGCTCTGGAGAAAGGGACCTGGGGGTCCTGGTGGACAGGGGGATGGCCATGAGCCAACAATGCATCCCTGCAACCAAGAAGGCCAATGGCATCTATTGTTAGAAACACATCTTCAGTATAATAGTGGGGTTTTCAAGGAATATAGTAATCTCTATATACAGGGGACATTTAAATATTACAAAAGACAGCTATCTAGCTGCACGCAAGCAAGCACATCTTATATATTATTAGTGTTAGGAAGTAGCAAACAGATGCTGAACAAGGAAAAATAATCAGCATTCATATCAAGTAGATTATAATCTTTCCAAGGCATATTAAAATCCAAAGAGTTCATCTGACTAAAAGACTTGATTTTGTCCGTTGAATAATCTTAAAATAACTGGTCTGTTTACCAGATGGATCAGACAGGAAAAGAGGACACTCATAAAAATTATGACATGGAATCAGTAGGCACACAAGCACTGGTGAAGTGTACTGATTTTTTCAAGTACACTGATATCTGCATACACTGACCCTTTTGACCTCTTGTCAGCACCTGAAATAAACACAATATTAACCAGCTAAACCCTACATTTTTCTCATATATTGCCACAGAAATGTTTTCCTCTCTTGAAGATTTCCTCCATTTTTAACACTATGTACCTTCGTTACTCTTTCATTTAGATTTATCTGCTTCACCCTTCATAATGTAACAAATATTACAAAACCAAAGATATTAGTTGAGACATGATACAAATGTTAGTTATCTGGTATTATAAGAATCTGTATCTATTCTTACTTCACTATTTTTTAATGATAAATATCTGAACCTCTTGCAAATAAAATATAATTTCTAAGGACCTCAGGTCAAAAACCATATAGAAATAATAGTTTCATTTCAATAGCTTCATTATACCCATAACTCCAAATTTTCTTACTCTTGAATGACATCTCTCCCCCAAAATAAGCCATTCGGGATGGCTTTGCCATAAGCAAAAATAAATGAAAAGTAAACAAAAATACACCTTGAAAAACAACAACAATGATGCAGAAAAAACCCCCAAAATATAACAACCACAACAATCAAACAGTCTAGAACCTTCAATTCCACTTCTAAAATAATTTCAGAAGGAAAAAAATTGGAAGCAGCTACTTGTGGCTGCTGAAATTCCATACTGTGTTTCCTTCTATTTTCCAGAGGATACACAACTTCAAACTTTTTTGATATAGCTTCAATGATGTTAATAATATTATCTGCTCTGAGTATGGTAGGAAACTGCTGGGAAATTCTTATGTCTATTTCCCTTCTAAAATACAAACATCAAAGTTATAATTGTATTGTTTTATTATGTATATGGGTCTCCTTAGGCATATGTGCAGTTGTGAGTTTGGGGACAACTGGCAAAGACACTGATCTCTGTGATACAAACAGAAATTTGCCTGTTCAACTCAGAAATTATTCTGAACTGTCACCTATTCAATTTCCAAACAAATAAATAGCTGATTAAGTACATGAAATGGAAAAAAACGGACTGACAATTCTTGGGGGGAGGAAGGAGAGCAATACTCAGTGTGATCAAAATATAGACTAATTATCTAACAAAACCAAATGCTTGTAACAGAAAAATAGGTCTACCAGCTTATAAACTGAGAATTCAAACAATGCAAACTAAACTGAATTCTGTAGACACTACAGTCTCCTACTTGCAAGCCTAAAACACCATCTAAAAGTAGATAAAAATCAGTTACTTTAATTTATTTGGGTTAAAGTTTCTTAATATAAGAAACTGTTACACTTAAGATAGCACATGGGCAGATTGAAGTACCACATACACTTTTCCATAAAAGTTTGTAGGAAAAAAAAGAAGCCACTTGTATAATAATGTTCAATAGGTCTTCTCCCTGTGCAAAAGCTGATCTTATAAGGATCTCTGCTTACATCTTGTATATTTACAACATTTTACAGCTTCTTCTGCACAAGATTCACATGCTACTTATTCTAAAAATGTTCTCCTGTTTCCTCTGTTAGAGGTCTCCAATGCTCTTAAGTCAGCCATCAGGTTCCTGTGTTTCAAGAGCTTCTGTTCAAGTTTTATTGTGATGGCTTTGGAAAAAAACCCAACCCAAACTTATCATCTTTTTCTCATTTGTGGACTTCAGGAAAATATGGTTTCTTGCCAAAACAACCCACATTGTGAGCCTGGATGCCAAGACAGCAATAACTATAATCAGACTGAGAACATCTAGGAATTGCTGAGGCAGCTGTAGTAACACTGGAAGAAGGGGACTGCTTGAATTTTTAATTAATTACAACTCCTGAAAGACCAACATGGAGAATATGGATATGGAGCATGGGTCACCTATAAAGGTCACACGTGTCCTTCTATCTTTGCTCTTTGTGGATATTCAGTATAGTGCAGTCTGTAAATAAGACTGAATACCCTTTTCTCACTTAGTAGACCTGAATAAAGTAAAATGTTTTTCCTGGCAAATATGTTTGCCCTTTCTTAAGTTTTTGAGGATTTCTTTTTAGAGACTAAAATACATGAAAATGCCTACACACCTATTTCTGGATATTACGAACCTTCTCAAAACTGCAGTATTTTATGCAGCTTTTTATTAACTGTTAAAACAACAAAAAAACCCCCACCCTACACCTTTTCCCAGTGTAGTCATTTAATCATAAATATTCACTTTGACTTTTTCTACAGCTCTGAAATGCAAGTCTCATGCAGAATAGAGACCCTGGTGTCAAATATAAAGTTTTAATGCTTTGACAGATCTGACAAAGCACTGAAATGAATCCAAATGGTTTGACACAGAATCACCAAGTCACCATCATCACCAAGTCACCACAGAATTACAGGAGAGGCTGGAAGGGACCTCAAAAGATCATCAAGTCCAACCCTCCTGCCAGAGCAGGATCACTAAGACCAGATCACACAGGAACGTGTCCAGGTAGGTTTTGAATATCTCCAGAGAGGAAGACTCCACAACTGCCTGGACAGCCCATGCCAGTGCTATGAATTTTAATAAATTATACCTAGTTCATAGATTCATAGATATTAGATGTTGGAAGGGACCTAGAAGATCATCTAGTCCAACCCCCCTGCCCGAGCAGGATCACCTAGACCAAGTCACCCAGGA
>JAOEGS010017610.1:84409-95242 GCA_025447755.1 Corythornis vintsioides
CAAAACTGGACACAGTACTCAAGGTGGGGTCTCACCAGTGCAGAGTAGAGGGGGAGGAGAACCTCTCTTGACCTGCTAGTTGAACAACAGCAGAACTAAGATGGAAACAAGTATTTGGAATTTATGTTTCCTCTACAGTTCCAGACAGCTCCCATCTTTCACCTCACTGATCCTCCACATACAAAAAAAACCAAACACATTTAAAAAAATCTAACTAGGAGAGATTTTCTCTGGCATATTTTCTGCCATCTCCATCATTTATTTCCTTATCATCAAAGGCCTTCAAAGGTTTCTCAAAATAATGTACTTTTGTAAAATTAATTGAATATATTGAAAATCAATCTAGAGGCATAAGTCCCTCAATTTTAGCAGAAATAGGCTTCATTTGCACTGAGGATAATTTTTTCTGCTTCAACACAATACATTTTTCTACTTCTGTCAGCCTGATATGCCTTAAATCTATTTATCTTTTATTCTATATTGACATTTATTGTCACAGAAGTACACATTATTATCCCACATTTGTAATACTGAAATTGTATAGAACAAGTATAAAAATACTCGGCCATCAAAACACCAACCTTGTGGGCAGGGTACAGCAGCCATCAGCTGTCAGCCTGACTTGGGTTTCATAGCTATCCAGTGGGCAAACAACTTGTTGAACAGGAGGACATTCGACTGTGCTGCAATCCACACTGAACACTATGGAGGAAGAAGAGAATTCATTTTACTCATATTTTAGAAGCTTTTTGTAAATGCCTTAATCATAAGCAACCAGTTATGCATTAGCCTTTTTAACTTAAGTCAGGAAATAACCTCATGAGTGCATTCTCAGTAGGTGATACTACAAAAACAATTCCATTCTTGTCAAGATTCACTTTTTAATAATTATTGATTTGGGAAACAACTGAACTACTATTAGTAAAAAAATTTATAGAAGTTAAACAGACAACCTTAATAATTACACCTGTGAATAATACTAGTTACTAGAATTATACTAGGTTACTGACAATATATTTTCCCCACAGCTTTTAAAACAGTTAACAATTCATTGTTTAATTTTCTCCCAATTAAAGTCTGTTTAAGCAGTAAAAATAATGGGTTATAAGTAATAATAATAATAAAAATAAATACATTAGCACATACTATGAAATTATGTCTAAATATGCTAACATATATTTTTAAGGATTATTCTATTAGGTTGTGTTGTTTAGGTATTTACATATGATGAAATAAAATGCAAGTTACCCAATCTATCTGCATTAACTGGATGAAAAATTCCACTTTACTTGTATGACTGATGCTTATTAGAAAGCAACAAATGCTTAGAAATGCATTAAAAAAATAAATCAGACTGAATATACATTTAATCCTATGAGTTACACTTAGGAAAGTGAAAATTCTACAGTATGAGATCTGATTGCTGCTAAAATTTCGCTCCAGTATTATTACAACAGTCTATGGTAGAGCTACAGCATTTTGGCAATGCTATCCCATGCTCCTTGCAAGAGCTGATACCTTTCAAAACCCAGTTTTCTCTCCTAGTCCTACATTTTTCAGGTTTGATACTCAAAGGTAACAGCAGTAATAATTCCATCAGTCATAGTAAGACATCAGTCTCAGAATTACACCTACTTAGCATATCTTGTTGAGCATTTAAATGAAAGCACAAATTCAAGAAAATTATTTTACAGCTTATCAAGGTTAGAATCAGTAGGTTTGAAAGTTAATGTTCTTCAAGACAATGTACAGAAGTATCTGAGTATCCTCTCTACAAGCAATATTCAGACTCTGCCTTCTTAATTTGGGAAATGGAACCGTCTGCTAAAGCAGAGTAATATGACAATTGCAAGACATTCTCACTGAGAATTTAATGCACAATTTAAAGTCTGTTTTGTGAAGTAATGCAGAAAGTTACTTAAATGAAAGGTTTAAGATTCCAGTTACTCATCTCTACAATTGCAATTATCAAATTAACTTTTATATTAACTTGTAAACACACAATGATACCTATTTGCCTTTAATACAAGTATACTTGTTTTTTTTTAATATTTCACTTAAAAAAAGCTCCAAGAGTTTCATGTTCCATTTTATTAAGAAATGATACATCAAACAGCTTTTCTGTCAGAACTATACATCACAACAGGCCTTGAGAATTGTGAGCTTGTCAGTACAGTCCAATACATCCAATATAATTTTGTTGTGCCAAGTAAATAACAATGTCCAGTTTCCTAAATTTAATCTAGTAACCTTTCTATCTCCCTGGATTCAAAGCCCCCTCAGCCTCCTCCCCAAGTAAGCAGTCTGGGAAAAATCAGCCAATTAGCTTGACCAACAAGATGCTACTGTACAGATACTCGTGTCGATCTTTCCATATACCATTAGTGACAATAAAGGAAAAAACACAAGGGAACCCTCTAAATACACTGCAAGTCACAGCTAAGGTGCTTTTTCTTCCAAAACAGTTCAAGTTTTTTTCCCAGTGGCAATAGTGTGCTAGTCCTAGTGACTCACTAACACTGAAAAGCTGCCCAGTCTTCATTTTAAAAAGTACAAACCCAAGAAAAATTACAAACTCCAAGTCAAGAGCATTCAAATACAAAACTCTCATGTAATTGACTGTAGTCACTCAATGGTTCCCCTGTTTGATTTGATTTGCCTTTTTTTTGTTGTTGTTGTTGTTTTATACTGATCACTTATTAATATTAAAGGATTCATCCTCCAGTGCTTGAGAGGATTAGTTGGATTTGGTGAACGAAGGTTTTAGACTGAGGTGACTCACCACCCACAGAATTTTATAGTTCACACTCATACCTCATCTAAGTCTTCTCTCCAAACTGGGAGATCCTTAGTATTGCATTATTTATTTGATCATAGAACAGCTGAGGTTGGACAGGGTTTCTGGAGGGCATCTAGTCCAACCTCCCTTCCAACCTAGACCACTTAGATCTGGGTTGCCAAGGACTGTGCCTGGACAGCTTCTGAATATCTCCAAGGACAGAGACTCCACCATCTCTCTGGACAACCTGTACCAGTGCTCAGTCATCTTCACGGTGAAAAAGTGTTTCCTGATGTTCACATGGAGCCCAAGTTTGTGCCCATTGCCTCTGGTCCTGCCACTGTGCACTAACAAAAAGGGCATGACTTCATATTCATCCTCTCTCTTTAGGTATTTATATACATTGATGAGATCCAACCTGAGTCTTCTCCAGCTTGATAGTCCCAGCTCTCTCAGCCTTTTCTCACAGGAGAGAGATGAGGAGAGGTAAAGATGAAAGATATGTGAAGATAAACTTTTTTCTGTTTGTTTGGGATTTTAAAAAATTTTTATATTTATATTGGTTTCTCAATCTGGAAGAAGTATTAAGCAAAGTTTTCAGATAAGCTAAAAACAATAGTAAGGTTACAGGACAGTCTATAATCAGATTCCTCAGTACTTAAAAAGATGCCTTTCAAATTACCTGTACTAATGTCCTGAAAGATAAGACTACAAACATTTGCCATAGAGGTATTAGCTTTTTTTTTCCACATCTTACTTTAATTCCAGTAATTACAAAGAATACTTTTCAGGATCAGTTTATAAGCTGTTATTATTTATTTTATTCTAAGTTAAATAAATAATCCTGTCTAAAGAAAAAGTCCTAGAAGCTTTAATCTTTTAACTATATGGTTTGACAAATATAAAACTTCAAGCACTAATAAACATATTGCAATTTCCTATCAGCAAAGATACACCTGGTCAACCTTTTCTTACAAGTCTTAAGAAACTTTCTCATGCACTTAATTTGCACACAGTGGCACCTGATATTTACTATTTTTTTTCTATGAGAATGGAGCAGAAACACTACCATGGTAGACTATGAAGTAACTGCAGCAATGTGCAACCTGCTTTGTAGACTACATAACTGAAAGTCTTGGAACATGAAACCGTTATTATCTAGTTGAAAATAACTTTTGTATATTTGTGTTAACATATTATACTCTAAGTTTTACCTTCCCATACTATGCTGACTTTTCACCAAATAGAATGTACTATTCAGGGGCAAATTCTAAATAGCTACCAGTGCATCTAAAGGTCTAGGATCAAGGATATATTTCCATCTCTGATGCAGCACAGTGGCTCAGCATAGGAAAGTAGTCATATTTTTCTGGAAGTCACAGCTTCCCAAGGGTCCAGTTCAAAGGATACACAGTCTGCTTCTACAGCAGAAAGAAGCACGACATAACACCCTTTGCTTTCAGCCCAGATGCCTTTCATCCAGTACAACAAAAATAACACAACACCTGATAATGGTAGTTATACTTTCTGCTCTGGGAGAAGTAGTAGTAAGCATGGAAGTATCTCTCCATGGCAACGCATCCTTTTTTACATTTCTTCACACTCCAAAATGTATCAAATACAACCACAATAGATGGCATTCCTGCACTTTCATTGCAGCTGTTTCACTGAACCACTTCCTTCATTTCCCTGTCACTGGTATTTCCCAACATAGAGCCTTGCTTTTGCTGATTTTTTTTCCCCTCCTCCCTCAAAATTATTGTCAATTTAAGTCATTTCTCCAACTCCATTAGAAATGTATCTGTAATTCTTTCTGACCCATTTTATCCAGCCCTTTACCAATCTTGTAAGTTCTCTCAATATTAGCTTCTAACAGAACACCCAATAAAACCACACACACATTTCTGTAAGCAAGAGAGTATTAAAAAAAAAAAAAATTATGGAAGTTATATCTATCAACTATATGTAAAGACTTGATTTTTCTGACACTTGTCCTTAGTGCAAGACTAACACTCATTTTTAGCATTGCAGCCATACCAGTGAATCATTGCACACTACCTACGAAATTTTTTTTGATTCAGGCTTTCCATCAAGCCCTGACTGTACAAAAATCTGCAAAGGAATAAGCCAACAATAAGTGTCTTTACAATTGTATTAAAACCAAGATTTGATACCAGAAAAAAAGCCTCCATTTCAGTAGAAGTTATTTTCAGACTATGCAGGGGTGCTAGAGAAGGTGAGTGAATGAAAGCTCTGCCAGAAATATTGCAGAACAAAGACAAATGAGCAGTCATTTCAACAGAGGTTCTGTGTAGTATAACAAACATTTCCCAATGCTTCCCCAAGGATGTCAGAAACTAAGAAATTACATTCCCCACCTCACTTCAACTCCCATCTTAAAGCTTACATTCCCCACCTCACACGACTCCCATCTTAAAGCTAAATTCAGTGTTCATTCAGTAAACTCATTGCTCATGAATGGGTGGTTACTTACAGCTTGTGGGAACAAATTAGATTGTTTATGGCACCAGACCAATGTTATCTTTTACCTCTGAGCTTAGAAAGTGCACCAAAACACAGAAGGGGTACAATCTAGGTGTTCTCAGTAGGTATCAAAACTGTGGTGAAATGGCTGGAGCAGCAGTGAGTAAAAACATTTTGAACTAATTAATATGAATGTAAATAATAGAATAATTTGGATTGGAAGAGACCCTAAAGATCATCCAGTCCCATGATCTTCCTGTTAGGTCAAATAGTGAACAAAAGAAACATACAGACCAGTTATAAAAGTCAGCTTGGGCAGCCACTGGAGTCTAACTTGACAAAAAACAGGCTATAGTGACTATTAAGTTCATATTAACAGCACTCCTTTTTTTCCTTAAAGTCAAGTCTCTGCAAAAAAGTAATGGCTCCACTTACTCTGTAGTTATATCTTTCATCACTCAAGAGCACACACCTGTACTCCTCAGCATCTTAACCACTATGCAAGAAACACACTTTCATCATCTCCCAAAGGGAGAACCCTCTGCTTTCACTTAGCCTCTCAATTTCTAACCCCATGGCAAAACTTCACACTTCCCTTAAATTTCACTAGTGTTCTTCCCCAATCTTTCCAAAGTCTCTCCTCTTACACATCTTCACTTTTCCAGCCCCATTTACTTTTGTCTTAAATTTCTACCAAAAAAAAAATACAAACTACTGCAGAAAATAACAGTTACATAAATCCACTAATGCAATAAATAATCACATATTCAAACTGAAGATTCTCCAGTGCTAAAAAGTTGAAAACAACCTTCAAGAAGTAACCTACAAAGGTAAGTTTGGATGAAGTTATTTGCAAACTAGAGGATGGGTAATGCAAATAACAGTCATGAGGACATGATCAGAGCTAATATTTATTTTGAGAAAGAAAGAAATAATCCTAAATCAGCAAGATAAAATTCAGACTTAGGTTAAGTATATTTGGAAGAATTTAAACGTTCCAATAGACAGGTTCAGTAATGTCATGCTATGGAAAGATCTTGGGATCAGAGCATTTCACAAAGTGTAACTCTTGCAAAGTAAGTGACTATTTAGAATTTTGTATTAAAGACAAAGTAAATATTTTATGGTATTTAGCACTGATGAAGACTCAATGTAGGTTTTTTGCTTGGGTGTGGATGGACTCTGATCTAGGAGACCCTTTCCAACCATAATTATTTTGTGATTCTGTAGCAGTCTCCTTTTGGACACCACATTTTAAAGACACAGATAAACTTGAAAGGGACAAAATAACAAGAGAGGAGTCCAAAAAAACTATGCCATGAAAAAAATTACAGCTAATACTAAATTAATGATGATTAAGGTTGACAAAAAACTCCAGAACAAAAGTTATTATAGTGACTTGTTCACCAACTACTCAAGACAGAGAATGAAAACGTTTGCTTAAATTTCCACACAGGAAGATAAGCACTGAATATTAGGAAAAACACAAAAGCAAAACACTTGAAGATACAGACTATACAATCTTCTGCAGAGGATTTAAGAAAAAAGAACCTTTTTGCATATAAGATTTTGGATTATATGATTTTACATGCCTGCTTTCATCCCTCTGTTTTTATTATTCATCTTCTCCAAAGCCTGTATCAAAAAGAAGTATGTTACATCTTCCACTTCACTGAGAATAATAAATCACAAGAAAGAGCAATTTGTGTTCTTGTGAAATGGAAAATGGGTAAATACTTCACTATGATCCTCCACAGTCCTTTTTCGCTCCATATTTTAATGGTCATTGCTTTGCCATCTAGAGAAATCTTAAGACAGAAATCTGAATTCCCTGCCCATGCACAATATATTCCCACTATGAAAAATCTTTGTATAATCTATCAGTATTTAAAGCATGTCACTTTCACGAGTAGCATCCACAGAATTACAATATATTCACTATGCTACTTTTCCCTTTTTGCTCAGTTTAAATATATGTCTGAAGGAAAAAAGTTTATCATAGTTCTGTTTTTTTGTTTTGTTTTGTTTTTAATAGGCATTACACATTTTTTTTTTTAACTTTGAAGAGTCAGAAGGCTTTACAAGCCATAGAGGCTTGATTATATGCAATTATACAGGCTATTGTGCTTGTCAATTAGAAAAAAAAAAATAGAAAAAAAAATTCTGTCTGCTTTTACCTGGTTTACATTCATAGAGATCACAGCACTCTCCTGGCTTTCCTGATGCCTTAGAAACCAGTATATTCAAATAGCCAGGCTGGCAAACCTTCCTCAAGCAGCCTGCAGGGTTACACACACAACGGCTGGGGAGTGGACAGCATTCACCAGGAGGAGCATAGCCTTCAATCAAGATGGAATCTTCTGGACAGCGAGGAGAAAACTGGACTTCACAGCGGGCCTTGGAGCAATCGGGTTTCTCTTCTGAAAGGGAAGAGATAAATCAGCAGGCCATAAATGTCAGTACAACACTGTAAAGGCTCAGATAAAACTCCCTTTTTTATCCCTCCCATCAAAATCACAGAAGGAAAAGGAAACTGCTGCTGCTAAGCTGATTAGCAAAAATTACAGAATGTGTTTTTAAAAAAATTCTAATTGCAAAATGGCAGGTGCATTAGGAAATATTTTACCAAAATTCTAATTTGTGCAATGTGCATGTATGCTGAACCACAGACTCAAAAAACAGTCATGAAGCTACATGTTTGACCATGACATTAAGAAACACTTGTCAAATCATGCACAGCCCTGATGTTGATGTTCACACATTATTCCTAAGACTCTCCATTATGAGCAACCAATTTTGATTGATTTTTTAAACATAAATAACCTGAGATTTCACATATTAAAAAAGCTGGTTAAAAGTTCAACAGCTAACATATTTAGAGAGTCCATACATTATCAGAAGAGGATTTTTTTTGTACACACTCCCAATGCTCACATGAAAAATGTTCCTATGTACTTCAGTAGATTGAACAGTAAATGAGAAGAGGTTTGACTAGCACTGGCTACAGGTACAAGAGGTTTGAAGCACCAGCTGCAGGCACATAGCAATAAGAAAAAGAATATTGAGGATCAAGGTCAACAAGTTGATGGCAACAGTGACAAGCTGAACAACCACGGATAAGATAGAGACTGAAAACAAAAAAAGAAGGTTCTTGGACAATGCTCTTCCAAAATCTGGAAGATAAGTCAAGATTCCTCATTCTCAAAAACATTTATCTTAATTCTGGCAAAAAAATGTTGTATTATATTCCTCAATGACATCACATGTGAAAATATGTCCGAGACAATTCAGGGAGACTTCCCAGGTCTGACCAGAAAAAAACCTTACACAACTGTAAAGAAAGATCTGAATTTATAAACTGTTAAACCAAGGAGTGGTACATTTTCAAGTTTTCAATTAGATATTTCTACAATGATCACTACTACCCCATAACGTTGACTATTTTGCTTGTTGTCATTAGTTAGATGCAGAATACTAAAAATAAGTAAAATCACTAACTTCATCCATTTGATGTTTAAGTTTCTACATTTTAAAATTTAACCTCTAGTGATAATTTAAATAATTAAATACAACATAGTAAATATGAGTATCTCTGATGAAAAGTCAAGAACACGTTCTCCAAGATTTTAGTAACTCACTAGTTTTGAAGTTACTCAATATTGTGTTTGGGTTTTTTTAAACTAAAATCAGCACAGCAAACATGTAAATCTGCCTCCAAACATACTCAACAATATATATATTTTTTTTCAGAGGATCATTTTTACATTTAATTTCAGTTTATTTGTTGCAATTCTAGGTCTTCTTTAAGAATCAAAGCAGTATTGCTTGTCTACATGGCTGATTGGCTAGTTGTGCTTTATTTTCATTTAAGCTTAGGGGGAATGATGCCTAGACATGTAAGTGCTTAGAAAAATATTACCAATTATTAATGGCGAGGCCTTGATTAACAGAAATTATGAATATAAACATTTGGCTCAATTTTAGTTGCCAAATATAGCAAAACAGAATAAAAAATCTAAATATTTCTGTCATTCATAAGTATTTTATATTTTTCTCTTATAAGCATCGGAGATTAATAAATGTGATGCTGGATAGCATTGTAATTTTTCTCTTATTGTTAAGAATCTCAATATTTCCATCTGTCTTTAAAATAGTCTAGGCTAGATGTGTACCTCTCCTAGAATTTTAAGTAATATTTGTAAGACCAATTCTTTTTAAACCTACCCTTATGTTTAGGGTCTTATCTGCTTTATTAAACACATCATTCAGATTGAACATTACTACTTACAGAGGTTCACTGCAGAAAAAAAAAAAAGTAGTATTAATATACAGCATACTAATTTTAGTATTTTATTGCTATTCTTTGGTTTATGGATATAATCCAAGCCCCAACATTTTAGCTTAAAAATATATTTTCATTTTCCACTGCATGTTGTTCAACTGTGACAAAAGTGATTGAAGAGTAGTGCAGTAGCAGTCCTTGAAGTTCAGGCTCATGCTAGACCATTAAATTTAGACTGTTCATTACTGGATCTGCCCTAGCATTATGCATCTAGTGAATTTCTGATTTCCATGACTACGAGACAATCCCATCCTCACAGTCTTATTTGTGAAAAGAGTTTGTATTATATATATTTTTAAATATGTACCTACTAGTTTTACTTGACTGCATTTTCATACATATATCTTTATTGAGATGTTTGCATTTGATCAATTTGAGAAGTGTGAGATTTGTCAAAAATACTGTTCAGAACTCTAGATACATTTATTTTGAAGACCAATGCAAAGTCTACTGCTGGAGTTGATAAGATCACCTAACAAAAATTATCAAGAAAACAAGGATATGACACTATCAGTATATAAGACAACATCACAAACAGCAGAAGAGAGAAATTATTAACAGAAAACTGCAAAGAGTATTTTATATTAAATATTCACTTGGTATTTCATAATAATCATCTTTGATAGTCTTTTCCACATTATTGTGCTTGATGTAGTTAACTGTGACAGAATACAAAAGGACTCCACTATTAAATAAGACCAGCATCACTTTCAGAGGAAATGGTTTAAATACAAAAAACCACCACCTTGCAAAGACACGCTTATGCTTTAATACCACAGGTTACATAACACCAGCAGGTATTTAGAAATCAAATGTAACTTTTTCTTTTTAATCCAATGTCACTATTATTTTTGTACTTCATAGTCCTGAAAAATAGACAAACAAAAACCCCATCCTACTACTATTTGTGCAAATATTGTGCTTACAAATTATAAACCCAGACTACACACATTGCAAATTATTCCCTTTCTCGGTACACAAAAGCAACAGGAAAATAAAATATATTAAACCAAGCTGTATCAGTGACCATGAGATGGTGGAATTTAGAATTGCAGGCAGCATGCACAGGGCCACAAGCAGGATTGTTACCCTGGACTTCAGAATGGCCAACCTTGGCCTGCTCAGGGAACTGCTTGGAAAAGTCCAGCGCAGGGCTACCAAGATGATTAGGGGAATGGAGCATCTCCCTTATGAGGAGAGGCTGAGAGAGCTGGGGCTCTTTAGCCTG
>JAOEGS010017610.1:95704-110301 GCA_025447755.1 Corythornis vintsioides
GAGTAAGTTGGAGCACAAGAGGTTTAGGGTCAACACAAGGAAAAACTTTTTCCCAGTGAGGGTGACAGAGCCTGGAATGGGCTGTCCAGGAAGGTTGTGGAGTCTCCTTATCTGGAGACACTTAAGACCCGCCTAGGTGTGTTCCTGGGTTCAGGGAGGTTGGACTAGATGATCTTCTAGGTCCCTTCCAACCCCTAACATTCTGTGATTCTGTGAAAAGATGGAAAAATAAGGCAATGGCAAGTGGCAATCCACAGTAAACAACCTTAAAAATCACTCACCAGTAACATTTTTGCTACTCTACCCTTCATAGGTACCAAATAGGAACTATTTAAATCAGCTTCTCAACAGGGCAACTTAGTTTCACAACAATAATCTACTGATTTTCTCTGTCAAATATACATATACACTGTGAAACACTGCCCTGTCTCCCAGATGTTTTTTTAAGCTACTATTACATAAATTGGATCTTCCTTACCAACAACTGACCCCCCTAGGAAACAGTAATGGGTCCAGCCTCATGCAACATATTCAGTAATGATATGGATGAAGGGTTGGAGTGTACCCTCAGCAAGTTTGCTGATGATATGAATTTGGGAGGAGTGGCTAACACACCAGAAGGCTGTGCTGCTGTTCAGTGAGACCTGGACAGGCTGGAGAGCTGGGCAGAGGGAAACCAAATGAAGTTCAACAAGGAGAAGTTCAGAGTTCTGCACCTCGGGAGAAATAACCCCATGCACCAGTACAGGTTAAGGGTTGACCTGATGGAAAGCAGCTTCACAGAGGATGACCTGATGGACAACAGGTTCACTGTAAGCCATCAGTGTGCTCTTGTAGTCAAGAATGCCAGTGGTATCCTGGGATGCATTAAGAAGCATGTGTCCAGCTGATTGAGGGAGGTTCTCCTCCCTCTCTGCCCTAGTGAGGCCACTTCTGAAGTACTGTGCCCAATTTTGGTCTCCCAAGTAAAAGAGAAACAGGGAACTACTGGGGAGAGTCCAATGGAGAGCTACAAAGATGATTATTAGATTGGGACATCTCTCTGTAGTAGGAAAGGCTAAGAGACCTGGGTCTGTCTAGCCTGGAGAAAACTGAGAGGGAATCTTATAAATGATTAACAATATCTAAAGGGTGGGTGTCAAGAGGACATGGCCATTCATTTTTTGAGTGGTGCAACAAGGGACAATGTACAGAAATAGGAATTTCCATCCAAACCTATGTAAAAAACCCACTTCTTTGAGGGTGACAGAGCACAGCAACAGGCTGCTTGTGGAACAGTTTGGGGAGTCCTATAGTTTGTGGAGTCTCCTTCTCTATAAAATTTCAAACCCCACCCTGGATGTGATCCTGTGCAAACTGCTCTAGACAAACTTTCTTTAGCAGGGGAGTTGGACTAAATTATCCCCAGAAGTTCTTTCTAACCCCTATTATTCTGTCAATATCTTCAAACAAGGTATCAGAACATAAACTCCATTTCATTATCTTAATTTTGATAATAAATAGAATATAAACAATTACTGTTTGACCAGAAACAGGATAACTTAATTTTTTAAAGCAGTGTATCAAACCTAAAAAGTTGTATCTTAATACAAAGGTTACATGGCAGGAAGACAGCTACACATCACATTCTCCTAATCCATAATGGAGATTCCCTCACAAGAACAAATTCATACAACTCTGACTGTAGGCAGGAAGACAGTAAAATTACTTGTAAAAGCAGATGCCTCTCATAACTAAGAGTCTGTACTTAGGAAAGTTATCACATTAATTAAAATATATTTTAAATAAACACTTTTTCACCTCTACCCTTGAAGCAGCTGACAGGAATCCTTCAGTAAGTTGAATATTTTACCAAAGCAAGAAATTGGTTATACAACTCACCAATTACTGTATTGAATTTAGAAGCTGTATGTACTTTTTGTTCTTAACCTTCACAAAATCAGACTGCTAATGGAGAAAGCATATACAACTTAATGCATTTCAGTCACTCAAAACAACAACAAAAAAGCATTAACAAGGAGAACAATTACTTGTCAAGAATGCATCCATCAAACTCCTCATACGAAGTCTGAACAGATAACCTCCAACCCACTAACAAAAACTTAGTTGACTGCAAATGTTGCCTTTATGTTCAGAAAAACAGCATTTAAAGTGACTACACAGAACAGAAACTACAAGTTGGTTTGCTGATGAGGTTTCCCTGTGGGATGTATTCTCTTTATAGCCTTTCATCAAACACCACTGACGCTGGAAGCACTCTGGTATCTCTGACAACTAACCTGAGCCAACTAAGAATCTCTACACAGATAAAGGAAGAGTGTGGATCAATCAAGCTTTTTACAAGCAACCTATTCTGAGCCAGTCAATCTTCTCAAGGAAATAAGAAATGTGCCTGGAAATAAAACATTTTAAATAAATTGAACACAATCCAAACAGGAAAACTGACATTTTGATTAATTCAAAATACTACTCCTATTCTTGGAACTAAAATTTGTATCTACTCCAAAAGGCAGACTTCCAGACCATATACTATTTTTCTTCTTTGTTTTGTTAAATTAGAGCAGTTGTAACAAAACCCAACCAAACATACGCACATATACACGTCCATCTTGGCTAACATCAAAGTAATATGGAAATAATTTTACCTGAAGAATTAAAAACTTTGCTTTCGCCTCTATATCAAATGTTTGTTGGTTTTATTTTGTTGGTTTGTGTTGGTTTTTTTTTTTTCCATTCTATTTGCATGCTCTGCTTTGAATTGCGGAGAAGGTATATGCCAAGGTTAGTTAATGAGAAAAGCAGAACTGTTAAAGCATTGGTTAATACAGTGAAAGGATCTTCAGGTCTAACCCAATGTAGGAGAAATGGAGAAGAAAAGCCCCATGGTGTATAGGTGGGTTTTATCCCCATTCTGCAGGTGAAACAAAAACAGATCTGCACTTTTCTGGAAAACTTTTCAGGGAAGAATTTTTATAAATTTTGTGAGTACTTCGTGTGTGACCAGAGATGCCTTTAGTCAGTCATCACAGAAATGAGGACAGAATGTTTTCATACAAGGAGAAGGCTGAACAGAACTACAGAAGACTTGGGTCTGAATACTTCTGTCGAGATACTTAAACTGTTCTATGGGTGCCCCTTTAAAATCAATATATGTATGCAGATACATCTATGTATGCATATACAGACATCTTTTTTTTTGTTGTTGTTAGATGACTAAAAAGAATACAAAGTAAGAAGCATTTTGAGACAGCTAGCTTTAGATTTCATTTTCCAGAGCAGTTCAAAACAGAATAGGGTTCATAATACTGAGAATTTTGTATGACTAAGCAAAATGATGCACTAAAAGTTCTGCTTTCAAGACATGTTCAGCACTGCATTTTTGTTTCATTGTAACTGCTTTTGTAAAATGTAGGTTAAAATATAGCCACTTTTACTCTACAGTCTTACAGTTGACATTGAAATGCATTCCAAACAGCAGGCATACTATACTGTACTGTTACACAGTGGCAGGAAGAAAATATTAAAAGGATTAGGGGTAAACAAGAAAAATGATTACCCAGCTGAAGCAGTCAGACAGACAGGGATCGATACTGGAATGCAAAATACCCAAAAGGATTTTCAAGAATAAAAAGGACAGTTATAGTAGATTAAAAAATGAGATTACCCTACACATACAATATGCAGAGTACTGTATGTGGATGAACTGCTACAAATCAAAAAAAAAAAAAAAAAGGTAGAGCCTGACCTTTTACCTAAAATTGAACTTTAAAATCCACTCTGTTTTCTAAATGAGTTTTGCATTCTGTCACAGTGGAGCCATCTGTTTCACCCATCCTATAGCCTAACCTTCTTGTAATATAACAGGATCAGCCTGCAACCATCATGGCTTAAAAAAAGTCACGTACAAAAAGACAGCCATATACACAAATTCTACTAAATACACACTTGTCAATATGTATCTTTGCAACACAGAATTCACTACCAGTTTGCCAAAGATCTTTCATTTTGATGACCAAATAGCCAGGAACAAGGGTTATATCACTTGAGCCAGCTATAACCAAGAAAGATAATTATTCCATTTTGGCAGGAAAGTTATTAGGAAGTTGTAATTCTACTTCCTGAACTTTTTTTTTCTTTTCCTGTACTGAAAATATTAAAAAGGTAGTAATTCAAAATCAAAAACATGTCAGAATTGCAATCAAGCCTTAACCCAAACTGTTGTCTATCAAATAAAAGGTTTTAAACAGAATCAATGAGGATTTGTTAGACACACTGTATCTAAATGCAAATGCAAGTTCTATGAAACCAATACTGTTTGTAGCAGTAGTTGGATTTGGTTCAGACCTCCCAACTCAAAGCATTTCTATGTCACACAGGCTTAGAAATAGTCAAGTCTGGAAAACTCCAAGGTAGTTTTTTTCTGTTTAATTTAAAACCTGCTTTCAACGGGTACATATTAACATTTTTTTTAAATAGAAGTCAACAGCTTGACACCAACAAGTTAATCCAAATCTCTAATAGATAACATTAGCTTTCCACCATGCAGGTAAATGCAAGGAAGGACACAAGGCACAGCAGACAGGGCGAGGTGTGCCACCCCACGACAGGACCTATTTCCACTGGTAGCTGCACTGCTTTTAATAGCAAAAAAATCACCTTTAAGCTTCGGTGAAACAGTATTGAAAAACCTTCAGATGTTAGGTGGAGAGATGAGCTACCTATAGTCAGATTTACAGCTGGGCTGCCTCCATTGAAGAAATAAAATAAAAATAATAAAATATGGGAAAAAAAGGAAAAAAAAAAAAGGAAGTGTCAGGACCGGAATAACATTGTACATTGTTATTTCTTTATATAAGAACCTATTACTAAGGATGAATGATACTACTCCTGCTACTGGTCAATCTTTAGAGTGACAAATCAACTGAAATATCAAAAGAAGAAAGAGTATATAAACAGTAATGAGGTAACTACACAGCCAAGATTTGAAGAATGCCAAAACATTCTGGAAGTAAAACAAAAATAAAACCACTCAATTTGCAAATAATATAAACTGCTTACACTTCAAATACTTCCAAAAATGTATAGCAGTAATATATTTACCTAAAGAAGAAAATGTATTATTTATTACAACAATATAGGCAGCTGCAAACCACTGGTAATGCTGAATGTGTACCAAAATGATGATAAAGCACAAATATTTGGAACAATTCTGCTCAATATAGCTTAAGAAAAGTATGAGCTAGCTGACATCTGGAGAAATAATAGCAAGTATTCACTGAAGGAGAAGTAATGTAACACATACCTTGATGTGACAAGAGGAAAGGGTTGGTTTTTTTGAGCACTTATGACAAATGATTTTTTGACAAAAAATGACAAACCTCTAGAGGCAGCTCTCGATGTAAGGAGTACTGAACAAGCTATACCATACAATCACGCCCAAAGTAGTAGTCACAAATCACTGTTTGCTTTCTAATCAAATAAGCATAAGGACCCAGAAACCCCCCCCCCCTGCATTTGCAATAAATGCAAAATACAATGAAAAGAAATATATTATTTTACAAAGAAATTAGAATTCACGCAGGTAAGAAATTGGCAGCCAAGAAGTTGGTTAAAATTTGGAACAGCAAGAGAAGTTTTCTAGAGCTAGATTTAAGAAAAAGCAACTGAGGTGTAAAAATTAACTTAGAAGCGAGGGGATTTGAAATTCAAAAGAAGAACTCTTGCTTTAATTACTGAAACTGAATCAACTCCTGTTTGACCTTCAGTGGTTTGTTCTAAGTTAATAAAATACATATAACATACATGCAACCTTCAAGTTCTCACATCTTTGCAAAAGTTAAAGAAAAAAAAAACCAAAACCAAAAACCCAAACAAACATCAAAACAAAGCCAAACCCACAAAAAAAAAAAAAAAAAAAAAAGAACCAAAAAACCCAAAGCCACACATACTAAGAAGGGGATTTAAATGCCTTAAGATACTTCTGGGAAGTAAACTCCATTATGTAAACTAGCTATTATGTTCAAAGGATACCTGTATGTTGTTAGCAGTTTAACCATTATTTCTCAAATTATTAAAAAAAAAAACCCACTCAAGATGCATAACATCAAAAAAAGCAACCCTGTTCAAATTTTAATTCTCCTCTTTATTAACCTAAGAGAAGAATAGTTAGCAGAAAATACAAAAGAGAGGCATAGTTTCCTTCTTTTAGGCAAACAGAAGCTGACCTGATGGTGAAGACCAATGCCCAAATGTTAAGATATTTTCATTCTCCAAATGCTATGGTTCATCTCTCTTGATTTCTTTGGCTTGAGAACTTCTTCCAAAGTTCTCTAAATAACCTCTATATTTAAAATTTAAATGTATTTCTATTGCATAACATTTTCCATATTAGCAGAGATCTTCCTGATTTTTTTCCCCTCATTTTTTTTTTAGCATGACTAGTTCTGATAAATTTGCCTTCCTAGAATGAATTTTAATGCCAAGTACTATAACTATTACTCTACAATTCATCAATTATCAAATCCAAATTGATTTACGGAACAAAATTTCTACATATTACTTAGGACCACAGAAAAAGAGCTCTAGCTATAGCAAGAAATGTGACAGCAAAGCAAAAGGAGTTGTTGTAATTTTGGGCGCAATGTATGCTGACACAGGGAATTCTTATGTAAAAGTTCCTGGTGCCTCACAGTGAAGGGATTCCAGAACATTTTTACTATGTTTCCAATTACAAGAAAAATTGTCAACATGGAGGAATTTATTAAACAGTCATCCAGAAAAAATATTAATGTGAGCTTCTAGTAGATTTATTTCTGCAAAGAAATTACACATCACTAAACTCTAGCTAAACGCATTTCACTGAATACAGAGATAGGAGATAATCCACATAAAACACTATCTTTTCTCCAAAGACAACATCATCTAAAACTTCCACATCTGACTCTTAAGCTACGAGAAAAACAAATAAGCAGCATGTCAGAAGATTTTGCTGTAAAAGAAGTTGAAACACTCTGTTCTTTGGTTCTTATGTTACAGTAAATTTCTCATATTCCATGTAAAAATATTAAATATTTAAAATGCAGTATTTTCTGGATATAGGATCTATTGAATCAAAAGGACATGTGCACTAGGAAAAGTTAAATTAGGTACTTAAACATCATACAATGAATTTTGTGAAATTCCAAGTTTCTACTTGCAATACAAGTTTCCAGTGTCAGCCTAGGTGGGCTTCTGTTTTGGGTTTGTGTTGGTTTTTTTTGTTGTTGTTGTTGCTTTGGGTTTTTTTTTGTTGTTTTGTTTTGGTTTTTTTTCCGTCAATCACAGAAATTCCCCATCCCAAAAAAGAAGTTGGTAAAAACATCAACAAAAAAGAAGCACATGAAATTTTAATTACAGTCTAAGAAGTTTAAGCTTGAGAAGACAGTTGTCCAACTCTCTGGACAAAATATTTTGAAACCTGATTAGAAAAATGAACAGACAGACAACTGGAAATTTGAGAATTATCTTACTCTCCCAATTTCCGAACAGCAGAAGTACACAAAATGGAATTATCTACCCCAAACACCAAAAAGCAACATAAATCACACACACACACACGTATTCATAACCAGTCCTCAAACAGAATGAAGACCAGAAGGAACTCTTCCCCCTTGGGAAGAACAAAAAATTTGCTCCATTCTACAAAACTGCCATACAAAACCTAATGTAAGAAGTCAGATTGCTTTTAAAAACTGAGAAACGTGCAATATCCACAGTCCTTGTTCCTCACATAGTCACCAAACAGGACCTGCAACAAGGTTATGCAGGTACACAAATACTCAAAATAGACTGTATCAGTTAAGCACAGCTTGACATCCATCATACATGAAATACTAATAGATGTCACCACCCCATTGCAGCATCCCTCGTTCCACCTCAAAGCAGAAACACCCCACAGGGGGAATTAAACCTACAAAAAAATGTCAAAACTATAAAAAGGCAGAAAGTCAGAGCTTACACAGCACTGAGCTTCTAACTAACACTAGTACAGGATTTTGCTGACTGCAGTAGTCACAATTGGACCCCTCTATTTCAAGCCAGATGAATGTTGATACTTAATGTCTTTTGTTTGTAATAAAAGATATGGAAAAAGACCAACAATCCTATGCTAGATACATAAAAATAATCTCTCAATTCAGCATATTGTTGGCTGCAACATCCTTTGTAGTTTCTGATCTCATTTGAAGCATAGATTTGTGTATTAATTAGCTAGAAATACTGTTTGCAAGAGCAGCTTAAATGAGAATGATCTAGATGATTCCAAGTCTGATAATCAGTTTTTCCCAAGTGTATTGTTTGATTTTTCCCCATTTATTTTTCATTTTTAAAAAAAACTTATCTACCAAAGTAGAAGAGTATCACCAATTACTGTGGCTCACAGATTTCCACTTAATGCTTATGCCCTCTTTAAAGCAAACTGCACAAACTATCTATTTCACTTAATTTCCAACCTTTTGTCTAACTTCAAACACAATACATTTTCTCTTAAACACCAAAGAAATCCTATTTGTGGTACTCTGAATACCAGCTTCCAAGACATAATTAGAAAAAGAAAAAACAAAGAAATTTAGACATAGAAATATTTAATTATCAAAATTTTAGGGCAGTTTGACAAAGCCTTGAGAGCAGATTTCATTTACAATACTAAAATGCAGGTTACATACCTTTGTAGAACATTATGCATAGTGACAGAAGTTACTGCCAAGACACTACAGGTATAGTTGCACTTCATAAGTGAAGTGGTGGAAATTAATATTATTTCCAGTAAGATTACTATTATGGCACTTCTTTCATAGGTTTGGGATTCAGTCACATGTAAATCAATTTACATGGCTTTTTCATTTATTTTAATTCCTGAGCCATGTACGTGGCTCAGGAATTGGACACAATCAAAGTACATTAATCCTAGATGTATAAAGTTCAGTGATCAGAGACAAGGCATATAAGCTTATACACTTGACCAGGTTATTAATAAGATGGCATGTAATACACAAAAGTTATATTAGCATCTCCAAAACAGCAGAGAACCACCAGTGATGCATTTGGTGAGCTGAAAGGCTTCTCAACAAATCTGGAATAACTATGAGGAGGAAGATGTCAAATTCAGTTTCATATTATAACTGCCAAGTGCCACAAGGAAGGGACTAGCTCTGTATACTCTCATGTTAAAATGACAGTGATTCTACCTCATAAACATACTCCAGTAGGCAACATAAGCAGGAAGACCAAAATTTTAATTGAGAGTTGCTGTGAACCAAAACATTCTATTGCTTAAACCAGATTAATGACAGAAAAAAAAGTTACTCATTAAGTATCTCACTTGTTACTTCAGGTACCTCCCTTCCTGTACACCTTAGTCAACACTAGTCTTCACTGTAAACCTGCAGTATCACAAGTATATCAGGACGAATTAAAAATGTTTCTCTATACTTAAAAGCACATCTTTAGTTAAAACAGCTTGTAGGTGTTAATTGTTAATGAAGGTGGTTTTAATGAGATGAGTTTTAGAAGAGAGTTTTCACGAGCATAACTTTTTTTTTCAACAAAAACACTATACTGCATAACATGCTGCCTGTTATTACTGCTGATAATCAAGCAATTCTCCTCTAATCTTTCTTCTAATCTATACAATGAATGCATTTTCTCAACACAGAATAAATACTTGCTTTCACGAAAATCAGGATCAAGACTTGCAAAGATTTATCAAAACTCTTGGCAATATAAGCATGAAGAAAAGGTAAGATTAAGTATATGACAATAATGGTAAAATAGGAGGCAAATATGTCAACCCTGTCACCTGTAAGGCATGCCTTTGGAATCTCATCAACATAGAAAGATTAATTAAAATATATCAGAAAAAAAGATAGAAACTTTACTTCACAATTCTTATGACCTGCATACCATCCCCATACACTGTGTCCCATTAACACCTTAAGTGAATGCTTGAAGGGATGCAAAGATAGTAAGTTTAATACGTTTTTCACATACTTAACTTGCAGTAATGATCCTAACCTTATGCTTAACCCATCTAATTTCAGGTTTTAAATATCATCAACTTGCCAACCTGCTCACATTTCACTTATTTTTCTTGAATCATGTTGTAAAAAAAGATATTTTAAAACAGCATTTAAGTATAAACCATTTCAGAAAAAAAAACTTAAAAAAAACCCCAAGTATCAAATTGAGTCAATGTCACATTAAAGTAAGATAAACTTAAATAAACCACATATACACAGTTTGAGAATTATGGAAATAAATTTATCTAGCAAGATTTAAGAACAAATCTTCAGTCAGCATAAATTATCTTAGATGCTTGACTTTGCAATCAAGGACTTCAAAGGACTTACATGAATTTATACTGTCTCATGCCCTGCACATTACAATGTGGTCACCAAGGGTACCAACTAAAAATAACAACAATTTAGAAAATGCCACCAAAATGCCTCAAAAAAGGGAAAAAAAAACAAGGAAAAAACCCCAAAAAGCAGGCACCAAAACCCCATACAAATATAAACAATGCATGACAAGAAGAGAACAAAAAAAAACCCAGACCAAAATAAAAAAGCATACCCAAAACAACAAAGAGGCTTCTATAACTGAGCAGAAAACCAAATGGATAAAGTATGCTCCCACAAATAGTAAATTCAGAAGACTTAAATTTTTAGCATCACATTCAACTGGACTGAGTTTCTCTTCCTAGTTTAAGTAATTCAGACAAGATTTTTTGTTCCTGTTTTACTTCCCAATCCACCACTTTTTTTATACACACAGACACTTCACGAGCACAGAACTTGTTTTGCATGTGGTATCATACTTTGTGCAACATAAGAGACTTTTTTTCCAGTCAAAAATCCTACGTGCTACCCAAAAAAAATCCCTAACAAAACCACCCCAAAATGTTTAGCATGCATCTGATGCAAGAAAATCTGAATATTCAGGAAAAATAGTGCAAGTTTTTCTATCATGGAAAAATTGCATCTGAGTATATATCTTCACTAGAAGCAGCTGAAGAGCAGATAAAGTACTATTCACTCATCAGTCACTGGCAAGTAGTTGGGAATTGGTAGTTTTCAAAAAAACCTTCAGTTTACTACATCTTAGATAGTAAAAATTCAGACTAAACTGAAGCATGAAGTATTATTTTTTCTTTTCATGAACCTTTAAAACCCTAGTATATATATTCATGATGCAGTTTATTTGCTAGAAGTATACAATACTGGTTGAAATAAAAGAGGAAAACTTATTTTGTTTAATTTTCACAACTAAATTTTCCAGGAGGCAGTTGTTTCAAAGGCCAGGTAAAAGAGTCAAACACCAACCATGAGCCCTACAAATCTGTCCCAAATGCATCATATGAAAGAAGATATAGAAGGCAGCAGCTAAAACAACCACAGAACAAGAAGCAGGTAAAGTATTAAAGTCTCATAGAATCTACCTGTTTCAAGTGACACCAGATAGAGAAAGAGGGGGGTGGAAAAAACCAAACCAAACCAAACCAAAACAACCAACCAACCAAACGAACAAGAGCAAGAGAGCCTCATGAGACTTATGCAAGATAGGGGAACAACAACTCAGGGTGGCCCCTAGTGTCTCCATTATTATTATTATATTCCTGATTGGACTATATTTTCCATCACCAGAAATAATCAGTCATTCATCAAGGGGATCAGACATTCTAAAAAGCAAGTTTGCTGACTGAAGAACTTGATGCTTAACCCAACACTATTAGAGTGCCACCAAATCTCTGAGAAAGGACCACTTTATTTCCAAACCTAAACTATGGGAATAATACTAAGGAACCTTTACTTGTCTATGTTCAAACATAGTGAGAAGTAGGAATATGTAGCAGTCAAACCACATACTTCAGCTCTGGTATGCCTGAAGCCTGTGCTCTTCTCTGTATACTCAGCTCTTAAAAAATTCCTAATCTATGTATAAGACATCCCAATAAAGTAGTTGGATAGCTGAGGGAAATTGCAAAGGCTTCCTTTCCAAACATTTCTGCACGTGATATTAAGAGAGTAGACTTCTCTTGAAGCAGATACACAGGAATGTATATCAGAATGATAAAGTGTTCAAAGCCACAACACCTGCATCATGTATACTGTCTGGCATGTGCTGCTTTTAAATACAGCACCAAAATGCTATCCACACAACCCAGAACAGGAATATTCTTGCCCTTTGAAACAATAGCCCAGCTCTTGGGGGTGGGTGGAGGAGTCAGGAGTCAGACAACCCCAACTGCAGAATAATTGCAGGCCAAATGATGTCTAGAGGTCACCTGGTCTCACCCCGTACTCAAAGCAGGACTAAGTCAGTTGCTCAGGTCCAGCTGAGTTCAAACAACCCTGAGGATGGTGATTCAATCTCTCTCTAACCATCCTCACAAAGCACCTCCCAACATCTAACTGGAATATTCCTCCTTGCAGCTGATGTCTGATGTTTCTTATCCTTCCACTGTGCACCTTCAAGGAGCACCTAGCTCAATCTCTATAACCACATATAAGGCAGCTGAAGACAGTAATAAAGTCCTTTCATCTGTTTCCTTTTCTTTCAACCAAACATCTTCTCCCTGTAGATCGTGCCCTCCAACCTCCTACCCAAATACCCTTCTTGCATCGGGGATCCCAAACCTAGGCATACTCCAGATGATATTTCACTAGTGCTGAAGCCAAAGGCACAAATGTCTCCTATATTGGCCCTGCGGCTGTGCTCCCAATACAACCTTGCATGCAGTTGGCCTTCTTTACCACAAGGGCACACTGCTGACTCATGTTCAATTTGCTCTACTGTCACTTGGGCAGGATAAGCCAATACTCCTGCCTGTGACAGCTTTTCCCCTGCTTAAGTTTTCATGAGGTAAGAAATTTCTACAATTAGTAACATACTGCCCTCAGTGTGACCTTTTTTTATTAAGTAAAACAATTTAAGGTAGGTTTTCCATCCCATCATTGGCTTCTACAGTTCAGCAAGCTGAGCAGAAATTTCAAAAACTATATTTTCTTTTGTGGTTAGAGGTTTATGACCAACAAATGTGATAGGGGAAGTTCAAAGATATATATTTTTCAATCTTGTAGTCAGTTTTTATCCTACTTCCATCTCAGGTTTGTCTCCTGAAGCTGTTCAAACAGTAGTAGCACAGGTTTGTGAACTGAAACAACATTCATTTTGTCCACAAATTACTACTGCAGTGGGGAATTTATATGCTACTCATCTCTTAAACTGTGGCCTGAATTCAACATTACCTGTAGTAAACAAATCTGGAATAAACAAGAGGAAATTTCTTTAAGCACTCTGCTTACTGCTCTATTCATGTAGAAATATTTAATATTAATGTTAGGATCTTCAGCCTGTTTGGTGTATGAAGGCAAAAATCCTTCCTAACATTTTGTCATCCAGCCTTCATAGTTTCAGTATGCAGTCTAATCTCCACACACATAGATCAGGTGCCCTTTTCTGTTGTTGATCTAAACATTAACTCTGAATTTAGCTTAGTTAGCTGAGAGTCATATAGACACTAATGTACAAATAAACTTCCTCTAGAGTTAGCATACATTCCTCAATAATATATTGATTTAAGCGGATAGTGCCTGAAGCATTAGGATGAGTTACTACAAATTTACCTCTGATCTCAGTGTTTCTATTGCTAGTATCATGGGATGGAGCGGGGTGAACTGGGAGAGTATCTGTATTGAATAACAACTGAAGAGAAACACTTCCCCCCAACACAAACTTATTTAAATTATATTTATTTATTTTAACTATAGCCTTGTTACAACCATAGACTATAACCAGGTCAAGCAAATGTCTCAACATACCAAACTTTGTTACAACAGGTTATATACTTCTATCTAAACACATCCACCTATGCTAACAAACACACTTCAGCTACCAGAAACTTTTGGTTACATTGAGTGACATGTTTACCATACAGGTTGTGGGGACACATATCAAAAGGACCATACAGAATAAATAACTAAAATGATACATATTTTTTTATACCTACATTGTGTTTAACTATATAAATGACTGGCCTAAAGTACTTTTTTTTTTTTTTTCTCTCTATAAGAACTCACTATAACAGAGCAATACTTCCAATAAGACATCATTTTAACTTCACCTACAAAGTGCTTGCCTTCAAAATAGACTTGCTGGCAATAAAGAATGAAATACAACAAATAAACTTGTATTCATGCCCACGGTCCCAGCTCTGTTTGCCCTGTTATATCAGGCATACCAATTCTCCAATAGTGCATGCAGTTGATTACAGTTTTGTAGCAATGATCTGAAAATACAGGAATAAAGTTGCACAGTAGACAGCATAAGTGGGCAACATTTTTTATGCTGACAAGACTCAGACACTATAGCTATAACATTTCTGTGCTCCAAGAACTCTATCATGTTACAGTTAAATCAAAATAATGATCTATTTTATAAATTGTACAAAACAAAAACTGATTTTGTAAATTTGTAATAAGCTGTTTCTTTGAGAGATTGTTTTTCTTTATGTATATATTAATAAATTATTAAAATATTCAATAGATTAAAGAAAAATCTAT
>JAOEGS010017610.1:112275-138277 GCA_025447755.1 Corythornis vintsioides
AAAATATTCAATAGATTAAAGAAAAATCTATATTAATGTAATATATATAATCCAGCTCTTCATCCTGAGCAAGACCTAGAACCACACTTTTCCCCACTGAAGAACAAGAATACTGGAACCTCTTCTCCCTTTTACAATTACAATTATTTGCAATACTTTTTAAACCATGAAAATAAATACTACTCAGACTTTAAAAGGAAATATTCTGAGGACATATTGACAGTTCATTAGAATCTTGTATATTTAAATTAAACACTGCCTATTAAGCACTACTTAAATATAACCTTAAAGCATGTTTGTGTGGAGTGAAGCAATTTCACCTATAGCAGGCTCATTGCAATCTCAACTTTTCTAGAGTGATTCAATTTCACAAGCAGTAGTATCAAACAAAAGGATTTCTTCAATAGACTCCAGCGTAAGAAGTCAAAGCGAAATACAGAAGCAAAATGTCAAACCTAACATGAATAAGATGAAGTCTTAAAATAAGCAAACTCTTAAGGCATGTATAGAGAAAATGACTCAGAAGCCACTGGTAGATCTTGAAGGCATGTAAGAGTCTAGATTACCACTTTGCATTAAAAGGAAATATTCAGCCAAACTTTTCAGGACTTCATTTTGATAAACATTAATAAATGAACTGGAGTTATGTCATGGTTCAACCCCAATAAGCAGTTCAAGCACTATGCAGCTGCTTGCTCACTGCCCATCAGTGGAATTGGGAGAGAACTGGAAGTGCAGAAATGCAAAAACTCACGGGCTGAGATAAGACAGTTTGATAAGGAAAATACTGTAAGGTATGGAATAATCCTTGGGGTCAGCTGTCCTGGCTGTGTCCCTTTCCAACTCCTTGTACACTCCCAAACAACTATGTGGCAAAGTGAGAAGCAGAAAAGGCTCTGACTCAGCAGAAACACTGTTCAGTAATTACTAAAATATATTATCAACACTATTTTTATCACAAATCCAAAGCAGAGCACCATACAAGCTACTAAGGAGAAAAATAATTCCCATCCCAAACCAGCATAAGTTAAGACAACTCAGTTTGCAAGGTAAGTCATTCTGCATCTATAGATGAGGTACAACTTTACCCATCCCGAATTACACATTAAGAGATTAACCCTCTCTGATTATTCTGAGATATTTCAAGAAGACTGAATGAAGTTATTTAAACACCATATTTTCCTTTTAGAGGGAAGTATTCCCTAATGTTCTCAGACCAATTCTGTCCACATCACAGTCTGGACATTAGTTTATGCCATTTCAAGTCCCAAACTTAGTAAATAATTAAATGCAGAATCATTTTACTCCATAACAGATGTAGGAATTTTTTTTTAAAACTTGTATGCACACAAATATATATTTATGGATCCCTCCATATATAACTCTACTTATTCCCCAAGAATTTGTCAGCTATTCTAAGTTTGGATTGCAGAGATGGAAGATGCAAAGAACCAAAGCTTCATGAATCTTCCACTCTCCATTTTGTCTTCAAACACCAGTCCCTTAATCACCCCACTATCTATTCCCATTCTTCCTTTCTAAATTCCTGACACTGATTCCCTCATCTCCAGCCACCTCATATTTAGGTTCATAATTCCTTTCCTCTTCCACATGCTTCCTTCAGATCCCATCCCTATTCCATTAAGTTTAAACAAGTTCCTTCCAGTGTGAGTGGAAGAGGAAGAGCACAGAAGTCTATCCTTGCTTTCAATCCTTGTACCTAACAAGACAGACTGAAGAGACAGCATGAAATCCTCCCTAGCATTGCCATGTCAAAAGCACACTGAATACTCAGAAAACTAATGTGAGAAAGTATTTTTCTTAAATCTCTACAGAATCTTAGCAAACTTTTTTTTAATTTTTTTATAAATTGTTTCCATCCTGGCCAACTACAAGCAATCTCTTTTGATAGATATCAAAACCAAAAGCGACAGCCTCTAAAGTATAACAAATACAGATACCCTACCAGTTATCTCCAAGTACAGAAATCATCAATGTCAAAGTTAAAACTGATAAACAGCATGCCTGTGGCAGAGCTTTTCTGTAAAAAAAAAATGCAGGAAGTTGGTTCTATATTGGTTATTTTGGTTGTTTTTTGTTTGTTTCATCTTGAACATTACAATGTGCTTATCTACTTAATAAAAAGCCTGAAAGAAAATAAAGGCTATACTGATTATTTGCTCTGGGATTGTACTTAGTTGTTGTTCTCACTTTGGTTTTAGATCATTCAGAAACAGTTTTAGCAAAGAGCACTTTGATTTACACATTTAAAGTTCATCAGACAGCAGAAGACAAAAATATTTTAAAAGTTAAGAATCATTCCCTACCTACATTGTCTCACATGGGAAATGAACCAAGAACACAAGAGAAGAGAAAAGCAGCTACCACAGCACTTTTTTTTTCACAAACTTTTTGTGCCATACCATACATACAGAAAGAAACAGCAGAAGAAAACACAACATGCCTGCTCTTTAAGAAGACTTAAGTGATACATTTTCCAGTGTTTAAAGGTATACATGCAAATGCACAAAAACCAGGATGCATCATTAGTTTGAAAGCATACAGGACATGCACCACCAAAAAGCAGAAGGACAGACAGAATCCAGTAACTGTCTAAACTTTTAGAGACAGGAACAATTGAGAGGGCTAAACAATACTGAATTTGCACCTCCATCATGTTAGTCAAGGATAAGAAGCTTCACTTCATCATGAAACCAAGTCTCCATCCCTTCTTAATACTTACATAATTTTATACAGAATAAAACAGCTTCAACTACAGAGAATGAAAGAAACCACTTTTCACAAATCTACTGTAGTTTAATGTAAGACCCTGGAAAGAAATACTACTTGCCTATTCCAGTTGCTATATTCTTTCAGAGCTGAGCAAAGCTGCTTTAAAAATTGGCTGCCAACAATTGAACATTGAAATTAATCCACTTAAAATGAAGAGAGAAGGCTTTAGCCTTAAAGTATTAGAAATAATAGTTTAATACACCTGAAATGCTGTGCTTTAAGTAGTACAGCTTGAATAGAAAAAAAAAATATGGCAGATCTATTTTCAGTGCAAACCACAAGGATAGTGCCATTGCACCTATTAGTTACAAAAATCAAGGCCATTCAGATTATGAAGACAACACGTTCAGCTTCAAAGAAATGCCACACACTTTTCAGTGAAGACAAATTTCTTGCATCTGTCCAAAAATGTGGGGAAAAACAGGTAGAAGATATTAGAAAGTATAAGAGCTTGCTGCTAATAGACTAAAATAACATTTTAAAGTAACAAATATGAGACCAGTAAGTCTAAACTTTGCCATTTGAGAATGTGAAGTATTTAATCTTTTTTTTTTCTTCATCAAAACATCTGCAAAATTATAGTGCAAGTCAGCTCATGTTTCTACGAAGACATTTTCACAGAACATCACAAAATAACGAGATGAAATCGTGCTGAGCTGTGACAGGAACAAAGACATAACTACTGTAAACCAAACTAAGGTGTTAAGACTACTGTAGCTGAGGTATTCCACCAATAGTGGAAAAACCACCGAGCTCTTCGAAAATGTAAAGATAAATTGGAACAAATTTTACTCTCAAACATCACAAGCTAGTCCCCAGAGACCATATGACAGAAGAGTACATACAGGCAGTCACACCCTAACAAATTATATACTGTAAATTTACATTTATAGCTACAGAACAACTACAGTATAAATTGTGTCCTTCTCTGTCTCCTATAATTTTTCTTTAATTATTTTTAAAGTGTTGTGTTTCTTTTGTGTTTGAGCCCAAACCTGTCAGAGTTGATGATTCATTGTTGCTGACTCAAGAAAATATATAGTAAGAAAAGTAGGGAGGAAACTCTCATAAATATGAGATACTTAGAACTACAACTTTTAAAAAACCCCACAGGCTTTGAATGTAATTGCATCAGTTTTCTAGAAAACAAATTTCAGCACTGAAAGGGAAAAGGACTACTTAAAGTTGAGATGCCTCCTCCCCATTAAAATACAGATTTAGTTTCTGTATTGGACATAATATAATTGAAGCAACTACACACACTTCATGAATACAGATGCAAACTGCATAATCCAATGAAGTACAAAGTACAGCAATTTCTCTGAAAAAAAAAAAAAAAAAGAAAATGCCATAGAAAGAATGATGACTAACAAAGCTCCATCCAAATATCAGATGGTAAAAACTGAGTTTTTAATTAGAGAAGAAAAGGGTAAGGAAGTACCTTTTGCAATACTAAACAAGCAAACAACAGAATGACTACATAGACTCCCAAAATTGGCAGGATGTTATGTATTATGCCATGTGTATGCTATTTCTAGCTTTGTTGTTCCAGTAACAGTCGACAAACATAATTTACAGTCCAGCTAGAGTTCCTGTATATATGGGAACAATCAGAATCATCATACATGAACTGAATTTCCAAGTTCATATAGAAGATCTGACTAGCAAATGAAATTTAAATTTTCAGAACAAGAATTTCAAACAAGACAGTCTTCCCTCCCCCCTGTTCTTCAGGAACATCATATCAAAATGGTGGGGCAGGAAAGAAAAAAAAAGTATTTTTAAAAGCTAATTAATATTAAATACAATTTTTTAAAAAAATCTTGACTTTAGATTGCCCTAAAATGATTTTCCTTGTGCTTTAAAATTAGTTTATGTGCATATGTACAGCCAGTAACATCTTTTCACAATTAAAGAGCAAAAGAAAACCTAAGTAGCAGTGTACATGCTCCTAATAAGTCACCTGGAAAAATATTTCACTAATTCAGTCTTTAAACTAATATTAATACAATTAACCAATATTAAGACATGCAAACAGAGCTTAATAGCCTACTCTACATTTCAAATTGGAAAGTAAGGAAATTATTAAAATCTTGAGACTAATGTTAATGAGTAAATCTGTCAGCTTGGTAATACAAACTTCAGGTTCAGGCAATTGGAAACATCCATAGTTTACAACATAAGTTTACTTAGTCCTGGATATACATTCCTTTCACCGTCTCTACAAAGCAGTTTCATTACACATAAAGAAGTTTACCTTACTATGATTCTATAACAAAGAAAGTTCAATATAATTGATTACAAAAGGGGGTGGGTAGTAATTACTATAACTATTTTAAGATTATTAGATAAACTTTGAGTAAAAAAATTCTCAACTCTCTTCCATTTTTATCAGTGGATTTTTTCACAAAGCATACTGTTTTGCTCTGACCAACCTGAACTACATATTATATATGAGATGAGAGCTGTTCTTTGAAATGATAGAGAAGCATTTAGCTACTTTGTTGTTTGCTTTAAGAATTTAAATGGTAGGAAAAAAAAAAAAAAGAGCTAAAATTATTAACTGTACTGTCTAAAAGTATTAACTGCACTGCCTATCTTAAAAAGACTTCTCTCCCCCAACACACACACACACACACACACACACACACACACACACACACACACACATCCAATAATGTCTACAGTAGTAGCATCTTATGTCCGTGAAGTTCATATTAGCAAAACCAAATACTTTTGGGAGGCTGCTGATATATCAGGGTTATGAACCAGAGCTGCATCATATGATAAAATTTTAATCAGGTTGGTCTATTGGTATAAACACAACATTGTCATTCTGGAAAACACACGGTCTAAAATGTTCATTGAATTTGCTATAATATTATTCATACATCTGCTACTACTACTACTACTAAGAGCCATAAAAGGCGTTGGCGGATTTTTGTTCTCTTTGCTATTGTTAACTGTAAAACAGAAGAATAGTGTCACTGAAACAAGCACTGGAAAAGATTTAGCAGACCTGTATATTCAGAAAAACCAAGCTACATTCATTTTGAACTATACAAATTCCTAGGGTATTCAGATCTCTTTAATCATTAATTCTAATTCTTTGCATCACCACAAATATGGATGAGAAAGAAATACACATCCAGAGCAGTCTGAAAAGCTCTACTGTATTCAAGAGAAGATGTCTGTCAGTGCACTGTGTCTAAGGGGTAATCAAGAACACCTCCCTCAGGGAGAATGTTTCAGGGGGCATCACTGAAGTTAAACCACAAGTAAATGAATAAAAAAACCCCAACTTATTTTGTTTGAAGACAGAAGAGTTACTCAAAGGTACAAAAAAAATTGGGAAGATTTAATTATATTTGGTATGTTGTGAGGCACGGTGTGACTGCAAAACACAGCAAAGACTAAGAACAATCCAGATCTTCAAACAGGCAACATTGCATATCAAGCATCATTGGCATTCACCACAAGCATTCCCCTTGCAAACTGAGCTTGGCCTCCTCACATGACCAACAGCATCACAGAAGCTGCATGAAATGAAGAAATAAAAGATGCAGCACAAAAAAAACCCCCTTATTTGAAAGAAGGTGTCTACATTTGCAGAATCAACCATAATAGTAAGAAAAATACCCAATATGTTGATCAGCCTGCCAGAGCTTGGTGTTGAGAAAAGTGCTGGAAGCAATCAAGAACATAGCAAAATGAAACTGCAAGTTGGTCAAAGCATTCAGTGACCAAAGCAATCCTCAAAGGATTAGAGGCTAACGGAACCTTTAGCTTCTTTCAACAAACCTGCTCCCATCATATTCTTTCTCTGTAAGAGAAATATGCAGTGCTTACTAGGATACCAAACGGTTCAGGACATTGTTTTTACTGAGCAACCCAAGAGAATGATACAACTCCATCTGAAGATAGAATCAACCATGTGCTACCAACAAAATGTATCAGCAGATGCCCAAAAGCCTAGGTCAGAAGAATTTTAAGGAAGTGGAGGAAACAATAACTTTGGGAAGGAATATCATACTGGGTAAATAGTTTTTATTCACTGGCACAGTAAACACCAAAAAAATCCTCCCTTACTACTAAGCGGAATGAACAGGATCTCCATTTGAAGGCAGTGCCAGGGAAAGAGTCAGATGTCCTGGGCCACCACTGCTGGCTGACCACACAATGGGACCATGCAGAGCTGAGGCAACCCTGTCAGAGCTGTTTGCTCACTCACATGCCAAAACAATCCTAGACTCAGTCAGCATCCTGGTCCTCAATGGTGTGCCAGCAAGACAAAGCAATTTTGGCCACCTTACCGCTATCAATTCCCTTGCAACAGAAATGGCTTTGGTCACTTGCTGAGGAGTCAAGTCCCCCAGATAACTACAAGCACTACATCTATTCATTTCTCCATCTGATCATAGCTTTTACAAAGGGCTTGAAAAGATATGCAAAGGTAATTTTCATACCATTTTCAGTCTGTGAAAAACATTTTCAAACTGTATTTATGGTAAACATGTAATACGTAGGTTCATATGGCAAAGATCCTTTCAGATGGAGTGAAAAGACATAATAGTGCAATGAAATTTAAAAATAACTTCACAATAGGCACTGGTTAACATAGGATTCTTTTCATACATACCTCATAGCTACACTGTGTAGATGTGGTATTTCTGCATTGATCATGTCAGTTTTAACAGATAATATTTTTCCCTCCTCAAAGCTTGTGTTTCAAATATAGTTAAGTTACCCAGAATCAGTAGCAATATATACTCGAGTACCATGGATTTCTTCCACACATAGGTATTCATATGATCATCAACAAAATGAACTTGGGTACTATATCTAAATTCTGTCTATTTCCAGCTTGTATATACTGTTGTCAAATTAACGTCTGTGCTTCCATAGCAGATCAAGTAAACAGAGATGCAAGTTTTAAACCCATATCAACCAAAAGTGATGAAAAAGATGACAAATATAAACTGAGTACAGGTAACAGTTTCTTACTTGTATTAAGAGTATTTTGATCAAACATCACATAAAAAGCATAAAAATGGAAAGATATTATCAGTCACTACTTAGAACAGAATTATAATTGCACCACTCACAGTTGTGCTCATGTAACAGTGCACCTCTGCAGAAATTATTTTTAAAAAGCAAGACACAAGCATCTCTAAATATCTGTTACAATTTATTGCCCTAGATATTAGCAGTCACTTTTTTTGATTTTTTTAAGCTACCTCATTTTCAAACATACTAATACATTATTTTACACTGGATAGGACAACAGTCCAAACAGTATATGTCAAATTATATTGTTTTACTGGAGGAACTTTTCAGAACAAATGAAGCACAGAGCAAAAGTAAAGGATAACAAGAAGTAATGTACAGTCAAGGTCACGACAGAGCCAGACATGAAGAAACATCAACCATAAAAAGCCTCAAGGAACTGATGACAAAATTTCTTCAATGTTTTCTTATCAATTACAACTTGAACTGAGAAAAGCTCCAAATTAACATGAAAAGGATTAATCTTTCTTTTTTAAACAATGTATTTCTTTGTAATCTAACATACCTTTATGTTGTTCTGAGAAGTGATTTACTTTCTACTTTAACTAATCACAGCCTTGCATATAACATTGAATTTTATAAAATAGTATTCAAATTACATAACGAGTACTTAAAAAGTTGAGTACTGTTTCATTATGCAAAAGAACAGAGATTCTAATAAAATACTCTAAAAAAATACCAAAATAACCTATATCTGTATAATATAACCCAGAATATTTTAACTTATGCAGAAACTGTGAAAGCCTTCTCAACCTCAAAGTACATTTACTTCAGAAGTCTTCTCTTGTTCTACTTCACTTGTTCACACACCTTTTGGTGGATGTGAGGTGCTATATTTAAAATAATGGTGAAAGATGCTAAGCAACAGCAATGGTTCTTTTACCACCACCATCTTCAGAGTGTCATTTGGGCATTTTTGCAATCTCCACAACCTGCCAACCATAGAGTGACAGTCCACAAACTTGATGAATCACTAAAAGGCTTTAACAGGTTTTTGCTACTAAATCTTGAGTTTCTTGCAGGTGCTCATTTAGTACTAAAAACTACTATACAGCTTTTGAATGGTAGTGGTTTATTTTAAAGACAGCATTATACAAAGCTTAATTTGAACTACTAGCTAACAGTCACTCAGTGTGAAGGTGACTTTCAATCCTACCAGGCTATGAAAGAAAAACTTGTTTACTTGGAAAAGCTTGTCTAAGTTGTTGAATCAAGCACCGCTTCTGCCCTGAAAAGTTTCATGATCAAATGTTGAAATCCTTCAGACAAAAGATTAAGAAACTGGTTGAAAAAAATGATAGATTATAAACCAATCTATTCTACCCATTTTCTTGTAGTTAATCACCTCCAAAACCATATAGGTTACAGGAGCCCTAAGAAAAACTGTAGAAGATGAAAACAAAACAAAGCTATCAATATTTGTTTATTTTTCTTTCTTCCATTCTTAAGTCCTGCAGCCCTCCACCAGTTTCTCCTAACAAAGAACTTCAAGCCATTATTTGTAACACTTTTTTTTTGGGTCTTTTGCAACTAAGATTGCTGATAGAAGGAAGGAAGGAACCACAGAGAGTGAGAGGCATGTGGGAATGAATGCTGCTTTCTCAGTGCTAGAAGAAGAAAAAAAAAAATCAGTTAAGAAATTAACCAAGAGCTGCAGAAAGGCACAGTCTGATAACCATGCAACTGAGAAGGTATTAAGAGCTTTTCTCCAGATGAAGACATATGTCAAAGGACCTATACTATGGCTACTATCCAGAGGCAAATGCAAAGGTTGCATGATGTATAAAGGTTGAGGGGAATTCAAGTGCCGCCTGTGAAGAACAGAAGAGGTAGGAGGAGAGGCACTACTACTGTCCAGACCTCCATCCCAATGACCTCTACTCACCTGCAGAAGGGTCAAGACTTCTTCCCCTGCAAGGAGACTATCTGGAGCATCAGCAGCAGTGGGAGAAATCCCACTGCGCAACCAGGAAAGTGACAAGACCACCTACAAACAAAATGGAACAGAGACTAAAATTAAAATTAAGAAAGCTGAGATAGGATCCAGAAAATATGTTTTAAACTTTAAAGGAAATCAGACTATACATCCCAAGCTCAGAAACTGCTGTCTAGTGTGTTAATTGAAGATTTTACACCAAATAAATTAATGCAAATATTCCAAATATAAACGGTTATATAAGGAATTCATTTTAAATATAAACCAATCTAATGAACAACAGACAGAAATTAATGACAAGAATGAGAAAGCTGCATCCAATAAATTAAATTGGTATTTTATGAGCAAATATATCCATGCCCATGATAATCTACAGCAAATCAATATTGTCTATGTAATTACTTAACACCTTCTAGGACAAAAACAAAATAAAATAAAAACACACATGCTGCATCTGAAAGGACGACTTTGGAGAAAGGCAACTGCCATCTATTTATGTAAATATTCCCCACCCCTGCTCCCCCATTTCCAAAATCCTATTATGACAGAAGAAAATTATAGAGGCCTACACTATACCACAGTGACAATTCATTATGCCATACTATCACAACCTATGTCTTGAGATCCATGAACATAAAGACACATGAAATTTACAGTCTAAGCTCTATGAAAAAATGTAGGAGTTTGTTTATAAAATTTGGTTTAAACACAAAAAAATACAAACTGAACTACTAATCTTTTGTCTGTGCTACAGTATAAACCTTCAATAGATCTATTGCCAATAACTACTGTTAATGAAAAAAGCATACAAAAAAAAGTATTTTCTTTCATGCAGAAGACAGCTGGATAGCAGCATCTTAATTAAATTATAAATTCTGTTCTGAAAAATTTTAGATAAAAACATCATAATCACCTTTGACAGTCAATCTCTCTAAATGTTTTCAAATAAATAATCATGTTGAAGACAGATGAGTTATTTGGTTTTGTGACTGTAGCCTTTAAACAATCAGATCTCATATTTATAGACCTATTTAGCATTAACACAAAGGCATTTTTTGCATGAATAATTTCCTGCAATTTCAGAATCCTTGGAATCCAAATTCAGTTATGAAACCAATTAATCTTTTAAATTACTTAATTATCTCTCAGATGCAACAAACAGGCAATTGTAAAATACAAAGGAAATAAGAGGCAGAAAGAAAGCATTTGTATCTCTACAACTTCTAATCTTCAGAAGAACTTCCCTCTGGAAGTGCCAGTTACCTCTGTAAAGCAGGAACCTCAGTACCCCTGGAAGCAGATGGGCTGCTCTGGTTGGAGTATTTTTCAAGTGCCTGATATATTCTCTTTGACATTTGCACATATTTTAAATCAGAAAATGTGACATTTGCACATATTTTCATCAGAAAAGGTGAAGTTGAAACAGACAGAATACAAAAAGAAGCATCTTGGATTCAGATTTTAATTCAGGAGGTTCATTTAATCTTTCTGGAGCAGAAATGTTTCTCCTATCTTGAGATGCACTCAGCAATTTTTGCTTTATATATGTAAATATATATTCTTTGTGCAATTTACCAACTTTATTCTTATTTAGTAGTGACCCCTGTTCAGATACACTTTTTACCCCCATTTACTAGATTGGGCTAATTTCCTCTTATTCTGTCTATGCATTGCATTACTCTCTTTTCCTCTGGAGAGTTTTGCCCTATATAGAACATTGGGAACACTGATATCTGCTGCATGTTCTCAAGAGACCAATGCAGTACTCCAACCATTTGCCTATAATAGAGGCCCTACCTTTTCTTCAGACTTGGATTGTCTACTGAGGTTGTTTGATTTTGCAAATTGAAACCATTCACTTTTTGAAAATCTGTCAAGATAGCTCTAAAATTTTTAACAGTGTCTGCCTATTAAAAAAAAAAAAAAAAAGGATTTTTAGACTTGAAAAATTGAAAAAGATAATCTGAAAAAGTCTTAAATTAGACTATTTATACCATTTGCCACACAGTCTCTAGATCTGAAAGCCCATTCACCACACTATCCTTCAAGATATGACTTCCAGCACATTTCAGATGCATGTGCCTATGGTTTTCTTTGAAACCCAACCACAAGTGTCTTTGATATTTCCCAAAGTTTTCAAATAAAGAGTACATTGTGTTAAAAGGCTAAAAAGGTAAACAAAACACACAAAAAAAACCCCAAACCAAAACAACAAAATAAGATAGCATCAAAAGACTCTGGTTTGATCACAATTTCTAATGATGAAATGTAACTAACACTATTTACCATTTCCCTTTGAAATCCTATCTTGGTTGCTTCTAACTCGCAAACCAAACCCTTTAACCTAGAATTCTTTTTATTTCATCCCCAGACATTACTATTAAGGAGAAAAAAACATTACATTTAAAAGTCAACTTGGATATTTTCAAAGAAATGAGAGAAGAGAACCAATACTGGCATTTCTTGCCAGGGCTAAAAGCAAGCTGATTTTTTAAATTCTAGTTTCCCAGCTTATGTAATCTTCTAGCACCATTACCTAACAGCTTTTAAACTTGTCACCATTTCCAGTCAAATAAGGACAGAGTTTGAAACACAGGAAAAAAAACCTCCTAAAGGTAAGGGGTGAGGAGGAGGAAAACCAATATCTGATTATTGCCACTAACTAGCAACCTGAGAAACACAAAAGTAAAGAAAGAGGTTTTCTGTTGATATGGTATTTTGGTTGGTTTTGTTTTGTTGAGTTGGTTTTTTTTTCCCCTTTCTTTTTGTTTTGTATGTATTTTGTTTTTTGTTTAATTTTTTTTGCCTTTTAAAAATAGTTGGCAGACAATCATCACGTGTTTAGCTGTTAATTACATACTGTGCATCTTTATCTACTCCAGGAGCCATGAAAGATGCAGAAAGTGTCAGGAAAACAAAATTAAACACAACCTTGTGTAACAATAATCAGGAGCTTTGTACCACCTAGATGCACTCAATTTCTGGCATCCATCTGAAGTGTCTAAAGCATGAACCAAACGTCCCCATGCTGACAGTGTCATGGACAAGTCTGGATATATGCAATGGAAATTGACACCTTTGATGACCTGATCATCTTCCCCAGCTTGCCTATTATCCACAATACAACAACTCCAGTCTTTTGATGCCTGACAAAAGGGTAGAATGTATCTGGTAGGTATCTACCAGAAAATAATCTAATCCTAAGAGTCCCAAACAGCAAAATTTTCAACCTTTTCAAATAGGTATATCACTGTATTTTCCTATGTAGAACAGTACTCTGTTAAGAGTATAAAATGGGAAGAAACTAAAATAGTGTTCCACTTTTTTTTTTTTTTCTCCTCAAGAGGACAAATACAGTGCTAACAACAAACATGCAAAGTTTTGGGGGCTTTTCTTCAGATAGACACTTGCAAAAATAATGTGAGATGCAAGGAAAAAGTACTCTAGAAAGGAAAAGCTTCACCTACTGCTTTTTTTTTTTTATAAGATCACTAATAATACTACTAAAATTATATTTATATGCTAATAACCATGCCAAGGCTGCGTGTACACTGCAGAGCTGCTAGACACTGTACAAAGCCTGTCATATGAGAAAAATATAATTTTGAGTAGGGCAAAAGTATAATGAAGATATATAGACAATTATATTTATTATCTAAGAACTTTGTGTCAGCATTCATGCATAAGAGTATGGGAGAAGGTAAAAGCTGCAGTGTAGAAGACAATGGTGAAGGGTTTGGAGGAGGTTGATCTGCAGTCAGTGGGAAGTGGGGGTGAGATGAGTTGGAGCTGTTCAACCAGCAGAGGGAAGAAACTCTCCATACTGAAACACCCAGCATTAATTCTCAGATGGTTTAAACAGCTCCTGCTCCTATTCCTACCACTCTTTGAAGGGACAGCTTTAAAGTCTTTTTTGGTTCTTGTTCAAAGCTGCTTTTTGAAGGCCTTTTACTTCAGTGGTAGAAGCTCAAGTGCCCTTACTAACTCAATCAGTGGCTTTGTCAATCTTCAAATAATGTAACAGAGACAAGTGGCAGATGATTACTTACCCATAAGCTTTTTAAGTGATACTGTAAACAGAACATAAAAAAACCCAGCACAACTCGATTCACACACCTTCCTCAGTGAGGCTTTAGGAAGGACAGTTAGGAAATGGCTGTGTCTATGAAACTTTACACGTTAAAGCATTATTTCCATCCTGCTGAAGTTCACTTGTTAGAGCAAGCTAGTGTGACATGAAAAGCATTTTAAAAAATAGAAATGTACTTTTTCAAGATTTCTGTGGCTTTAAATTAGCATCATGAATTAAAGATTAAGCACTTTTGGGGGGCAGTGGAGATCAGTCTAAAAAAGCTTTAAGGTATCTTTCATCTTCCTTTTTTTTTTTTTTTTTTTAAATTAAAGCAGCTATCGTTATATTATCAGAAAGTTAAGCTTTAGTCTACTGTACAAGTCAGGATTTTCATACTGTTGAAATGCTGAACTCTACAGAACTTCCAGTGAACCAGAAAAAAACCAGAAGATTGCTGAGGCAAAGCAGGACACTGATGGAAAGCAGCAGGGAGAGAGGTACAAACTTCCAAAGGCAGAATAACAAGAAAAATCTCTTGCTCTTACTCTATATTTATTTGCCACATAATTACTTCAGAAAATTAATTTTGGATTTCAACATCTTTTGTTCCTCTCTCAAAATATAAATACAAGCAGAGAATGTCTTAATCTGTATTTTTAAACTGTATTTCATCAGGCAAGACTTCATACTTCTACAGTTCTGAAACAAGACAAAAATGCTTTAATTGGACTTTGAAGTTAAAACCTAGACTTTGGAATTAAAACCTGACCAAGATGAAGGGAGAGTATATGCTAATTAATTTGTATACAAGGTGAGACATATTCCAAAGAGTCATTTTCTTTCAAATTAGAAATGTAGTAACACAAGTCAAGTCACACTAAGGATTAGTGATTGTTTGAGGGCAGAAGATTGCAATAACCTTTCAAAAATATATATTTTTCAAAAACTATCATTTTCCTGCAATACCATGGCATTGTAACACTGGTATTAAAGCTATAATTTATTTTGGAATGTTAGTGTTTTTATAATAGAATGCTTCCAATTTGGAAACACTAAGATGGAAGCATGTTAAGAAAACAGAAGATTAAATTTAAACACTTATTTCACGATTATCAGCTCCTGAGTTGGATATTATTTCTATTACTCTACAATTCTTTGAAAGAAGCAACACCACTGAAGCTTTATTTTAAAAGCAGTACTGACAGCAATTATAAAGACTGACAGTCTTGATCTTCAAAGGAGAGAATGGCATGATCCAAGCAGTGCCCTCCTGTCTTACACGCCATTATGAGCCCACACTGGAAAATTTCCCCTGCAGTAAACACTGCATCTTTTTCAGCCAAGCAATAGATACTACATATCCTTTGTCAAAGATCTATACAGTAGTTCACAGAGAGAGGGAGAGGGCATAGAAGCATACACAAGTAGGGTTTGGTTTATTGGGTTTTTTAAGAAAAAAAAATATTTTTTTCTTCCATAAAACAAAGTCAATAGTTTTGTGACTAAGGCAGGGCTGTGCACTGCCATATTCCCATACAAGCAAAAGATGTGCACACAACTTGCTTACAGATGCTGACTAGTGGTATTACTATGTTTATATCAGGAAGACACAAATACGCAAGTTCCAATTTCAATAATATATAATACATATAATAAAAATATCTCCAGTTTGGTGAAAATCTTCAAATGAAAATCACATTACAAGTTGTGACACAGCTAAGTATTTAAGTACCATTCTAAAAGACACATTTATTATTCTATGTATTAAAAAAAAGAAAAAAAAAAAAGCTTTAATGAAATTGCATTTTTGTAGTTCACAGAATCACAGAGTAGCTGAGGCAGGACAGAGCTCTAGATTTCACCTGATCCAACATCCTGAGGAGGCTGCCATGACCATATCCAGGTGGCTTTTGACTAAGGATGGAGACTCTACCACCTCTTCAGGTAATCTGTGCCAGTGCTCCATCAACCTCTCACTAAGTATTTCCTCATGTTCACAGAAACCTCCTGTGTTTCAGATGGTAACCACTGCTTCTTGTCCTGCCACTGGGCACCACTGAAAAGACCCTCAGTCTTTTTTATACCCTCTCTTCAAGATGATTTGTATTGCAGAGATTCCCCCTGAACCTCAGCCCTTTTTCCTTCAGACTAAACAGTCCCATCTGTGACAAGCCTTTCCTCAATGGAGACATGCTTCAGTCATTAAATCATCTTTGTGCCCTCCATTGGATACACTCCAGTATGTTCATGTCTCTCGTATTAGAGAGACCAGACCTGGACACAGTACTCTAGGTGTGGCCTCATCCAGTTTGAGTAAAGAAGAAGGGTCACCTCCCTTCACCTGCTAGCATCACTTCTAATGCAGTCCAGGACAACATCAGCTTTCTTTGCTGCAGGGTCGTATTGGTGCTTGATAGTTAATGTGGTGTCCACCAGGACAGACAGAATTTTAGCTCCTCAGATCCAGGACTTTACATTCCTCTTTGATGAACGTCACAAGGTCCCTGTCAACCCATTACTCCAGCCTGCTGACATGCTTTGGGGTGGCAGCATGACTTTACTGGTGTACCAGCCACTCCACCCAATTCAGTATCATTGCTCTGCCTCATCATCCAGATTATTAATTAATATATTTAACAGGACTGGACCCTACTGTTGACACCTGGTTCTCCAACTAGGCTTTGCACTGCTGATCACCACACTCTGGACATGGCCATTCAGCCAGTTTTCACCTATCTGCTCATCTAGTCCATTCTTCATCAGCTTCTCTATGAGGATCCTAATGGAGACAGTGCCAAAAGACTCTCAGAAATCAAGGTGGACAATCGTCCACTGGTCTACTCTCACCTACCAATCATTTCAACAGGGAAAGTTATAAAGTTGGTCAAGCATGACTTCAGCTCAATTAACCCATGCTGACTAGTTCAGATGACTTTGTCTTTCCTAATGTACCCCTGTACATTATGCACACTATTTCCTCACTTTACAATTAAAATACACTTTATAATATTTCATACATATGTTCCCCTGAACTACTTTAATACCAAGAGGAAGTATCAGTATTATATAAATTGTGTAACACACATAGACATAAAAACAATCACAGCAGCTATTGTCTGCAAATAAGTTCCAGAGTTCTTCCAGAAAAATACCTGGATCTTGGCTTTGAAACTGAAAGTGGTAGGAAAATATATACACCTTAACCAGTCATCATTAATGAGAATTTCTTTTCCTAAGCTTCAGCCTTGCCCATTTGTAAATCTGTTACAACTTCATCTTCAAATCCACATACCTACCCCATTTTAAAGGCTGCTGTTACAGAATTATAAAAATATAAGACTTCTCTTTATAAACTGGACACACTGAAGTTGCTTTACAAGACAGAATGAACTCCTACAGTTCTAAGAAAAGTTCCAAACACATGTAGAAATATCTTTCTTTGATTAGTTATACTAGTTATCTTTGGTAAGGTTCTTGAACCAATTCACAAAAAAAAAAAAAGTAACAGGACATCAGTAAAATAGTATTAATTAATCTTAATTTCCCTGAAATGCATTCATAATACTGAAGGGAGCCATGCATGTAGAGCAATTAAAAAGAAAATAAAACCAATAACAAAACAACAAAAATGAAGTAAAACAATTAGTGTGCACATCTAATAACAATACTTAAGGCAAGGCTTAGCTCACTGCCCTGAAAAACCAACCTTTAAACTGACCTGTATTTGCTCACTGTTTAATCATCAAATTGTGAATACTGAAGTAGAGTAATTATCCAGATATGTTAACCCTATCTCACTGAAACCATAATCTAAACAAAATCAGAAAAAGCTAACATGACAGTTGAACAGCAAGGCTGAAGGATAAATGGACAATCTCCCTTCCAAAATCTAGTGCAGCTGCCACTCTCAAATGACAAGATGGTCCCACAGTGTTGCTATGCCTAGAACATCTTCAAGCTGCTGCTAAAATACAAAATTGAAATCTTCACAATATTTAATTTCCAATGCTAGCCTCCATGCTAGCCAAATTTTCAGTTCCTTAGTAGTTACACATTTGTTGGCATCCATTGATTACTTACTGTATAAGCTGGACAGAAGAACTGTCTTTTCAATCTGTATAAACCCTAATGCAATTTGAGTCACTCAGCCAACACTCATTCTGTCATTAAAAGCCCCTAAAGAAAAGTACAAAATACCAAAACAAAAAACAAACCCAGTCTGTCTGTATTGAGACACATTGATCAACTTATTTTAACTGCTATACTTGATTACTCCAACTCACAACAAAGAATAAATGTCCCTTATTAACACATACTGTGTTAAAACAAAGTGAAAGAACTATTCATGAGCAAATTACTACAAGATTATGTTGATATAATATTATAATAATTTCCTTCTGAAATTCAAGATTTCTGTGTACTTGTATCAGCTAAATTTCAATAAAAATGAAGCTGTCAAGCCAAATAATCTGGTAAGTATGCATTTTGATACAGTATGATAAATGACAGGGTAGGAGACCAGATTAGCTGACTATGTGCAACTAAAGACAACAGAGGTACTCAGCACAGGAGAGACTTAGGGGGGTGGGCTCATCTTATATTTAACAGCAACAAGGAAAAAAAAAAAAAATCAAGCTTTGGCTGAAGATGATGATACCTCATGAAAGGAAAATTTGTTCAAGAAACATAACATTAGGAGCAGGCCATTATTACAGAGCCTTAAAGAAAATCCACAGAGAGAAAAGATTTATTATAAATATCATATTTTTAGATTTACGTCATTGTCTTGGCCTCACTAGTTGCACCACCCTGCATTAGCTTTGAGTCTCTCCCACCTCTGGAGCTGTACCAGCACTGGGAACAGCAGCTGGTGACTATCTCAAGTTAGACTTCCTCTGGTTCACCACAAAGCAACTGCCCTGTGGTGAACCCCAAGCTGGAGAGCTGTGGGGCTACCGCAGTAACCTGAGGCAGACCACCAGTTGCTGGGGAGCTCTGCCAGTTTCCCATACAGACACATCAGAGAGAAAGAAGAGAACACACCATGGATTAACCTGTCGTGTGCTCATGAAGACAGATATGCTCTTCCAGTAACCAAATCAGGTATTTCAGAGCATGGATGGCTATCCCAGTAGCAGTGCACAGTACTCAAACACACTTCTAGCACTCCATGTTGAGTATGTTATGCTTTGGTTAGGTAAACTCTGTGTAAGGTGGAATAGCCTCGAGGAAGGTTGCCTGTCCATATGTCAGAACTCTTTCAGGCAAAATGTTATGAAAAGTGAAAAGTACCCATTTCCCTGGAGGCAGCTAACCATAGCCAGACAGGGGAAGTTGCTTCAATCCCAGGAAGAGACAGTAGGCAGAGACATAGCATGCCAGGACACTAATGCATAGGAGACTCCTAAGAAAGCAGAGAACAGGTGAACAGACAGGCCACAGATATGAGAAAGACAATAGGATCTTCCCAGGGTCTAGATGGGGATTTGGAGAGGTGTGGGGACTCAGGAAGCTTGTGTAAACTGACTGGAAAGTGAAACTGCAAGACAGAACAGGAAAGTTTCATTTAAAATCATTAATGTTAATACTTCACCACAAAAATGTGACTTATGGTACTCAGGTTCATTTAAGTCAGTATTTTGCCCTCTTATATAATCTATTTTTAAAGGTAACAAGTATTTTAGGACACTCATTTAAGCGTGAAGCAAGACAGGTCTACATAAAGGCATCCTGACCAAAGCCATCACAACTACAAAACATGATCTTTGCTTCTCTAAAACATTATTTTCAGGACAAAGTCTGATGTTATCTGCAAGCAGTTCTTTACCCAGCACACTTGTTTTATTACATATTTTGAAAACAGCTAGTCTGAATATCTGTTTTGATCTTACAGTAAGGTCTGAGTTGGAATTCAAAGTTTGTTTTGGAAAGAACGAGTGCTATGGTTTAAGGTATATACTGCATTTGAGTATTTTCACTGATTATTGCATATGGATCATCTTGCTCTTTTGTATTTTCTGGTTCAAACTATAAGCAATTGGCGTTTGAAAATGCTGTAGTGCAAAAGTATGCTAAATTCTACAAACTAAAATAATTTATGAGTTTAGGAGTAATTAATAAGCTTATTAGAAGTATTATTCCAAATTTAAGAGCCTTCAGAATTCCCTTATAAAAATGGTGATCTCCTTATTTTGGAAAAGCATCCAGGAAACAGATGCTGGAAATTCATTAATTTCTATTTCAGAGCCAAACCTGTTACAAGTATCACTATATTGTCCCCATTTGTACCTTAGCACAAGGTGAAAACTGACATGATTAACAACTTAATGGAAGAATCCTTCAAGTTAGACTATAAACTAAATGCTTAGGACTATCTCCTGTCTTCCTAAAAACATTCCACTTTGTTGCTGGAAATATTTATCCTTTCATTAATGAATATTCTATGAAAATTCAGAAAGTAAAAACTGAAGTATATTTTTAAATAGGATTAATTATCATTGAGAAACAGCAGAATAATTTATAATTAATGAAAAGAGTTGCATGAAAATCTAAATTTTGAGGACATAGCAGAAATAAAGTACCAAGTTTTCTTGAATGATGCAGTTCCCAGAACGTTCTTTTACTCTAAGTCACTTCTAGATCTGATTGTTACAGTTTAAATCAGGAAGTTCAGAGGTATAAATTGTTCTTTATTCTAAAAGTATGACTGATACCTACATTTAAACATGTCTGCTTGAAAAACAAGAAATACAGGAAGTTCTGAAATTGCAGAAATCTTTATATGCTTCTCTGTGCATAGAAATTACTACAAGGACTGATTATTAAAAATAAATAAATGAAGATAAATGAAGTTCCAACAATAATGAGTTATCATGCCTGAATTTTCCACTTATGAAATAATCTCAATACTAATAGATGCAAGGTGTATATATATATATATTTGAAGTAGAAAAACTAGTAAAGGGAGGAAGATTAAAAAGATGATGATTCTCTGCAGAGCTTCAGGGAAGAACTGTTATTCCTGCTCCAGTATGCTATTTAAACAGATCAAATGATCTAATTACAGTATGTCTTTGCAGCTCTATCTCAACTGACTTTCAATCATTACAGTGTTCATTCAGTGATCAGTTTTTTCCCCAGAAATTATTTCACCTTCCTCTCTTTTGCCTTTCTAAAAGGTATACAGTACAGACAGAAAATTTCAGAGATCTTGTTACATAGTCGTAGTTTCTCTGGACACAATATACTTTACTTCTTGCACAGTTATGTTATAATAATGTGGAAGATTTAATACATATGCTATTTATTACCATTTCCAGAACACTGTTAGACAATACAAAAGCCTACTCTATCAACATGATTAAGTACTCCAATATACAGGTACTCCTACCTTCAATATTCTAGTATTTGGTGTTGCTCTTCATGATACTTACACTGCTTTCCAGTAAGTATAAGTATTACAGCTTCAGCTAAAATAGACATGTTGTTTTTGTAGTAAAACTAACACTTGCTTAAAGCAGGCTTAATTCCTCAATATTCCCTGACAACAAAGTTATAAAAATGCCAAGACTAGAAAAAAAGAAAGTCAATGTTCTTGTCAACCATCTTGCTTAATATTATATGACTCATGAATCACCTGTACAATTCCCATTACCTACTTAATACAGTAAGTATAAAAATGTAACATTATAGTAAATTATAGCCAATATATTATATTATAGCAACAAAACCAATGAGGAGACTATAGATCACTTCTAGATATCAAGTCAATGCAAAAATCCAAGTGCAGAACACCTACAAAGCACAAAATGTGTTCCTCAAAAGAGCACAGAATGGGGGAAACCTCCACAAGAGAAGCCTCACAAAGAGGTTTCTGATTAGGAACTTCTGCTTAGAAACTGACAGTGGGAAATGCTTTGTCCTGCAAGGATTATTGGTCACAGGCTCAAGCACAACATCACTCTTGGTGTCTTACAGCACGTTCTGTACAAAACATTGATATTAAAACCTTCTGAACATTTGAATCTACTAGAAGAACATGAAAAAAAAATAAATTACAGACAATTGTAATTTTCTGTTGTAGTTTCACAACTGCACTGAAATAAAACTGATTTCTTAGAAGTAAAAAAATAAAACCAACTAAAATTAGGACTGCTATTGGCAAGTAACTTTAAAATTCTGAGTATTGGTACTTAAAAATTAAAAAATAATCAAATGTTGGCTTTCTAAAGCTTTTATCTATACCTCAACCAGGAATATTTTGTTGCATACTACTTCATCAAGTAAGAGAACGTATCACTTAATATCTTGAGAACAAGAACAGACAACAATGCTTTTCACTAAATGTTTAATTCCTGAATGAGGAATTCCTGACTGTGTGCAAACTGAAAATAAGTTGTAAGTAGAGTTGGGCTACTCAAGAGCAGCTCAGACACACAGTGGTAAAATTAAGAAAGCCAGAATTGGGCTGGATTTGAAACTGGTATTGGGGGTTAAAGTCACAAGGACTTTGCATTGGCAGCAAAAAGGATATTAACAAAAGCAAAGGCAGCTGCCCAATGAATGGAGGACCCAGCTCTAAAAAAAAGTATGGGAAAAGCTGCTTTACTCTGTATCTTTTGCCTCAGTCCTTCCTGATAAGGTCTGTCAGCCCTCCTGTGTCTCTGCCACTGTGCATTTGTGATGATGGACTATTTCAGAGTTGAGGAAGATGAAGTTAGAGACAGCTAAGGGTAAACTGGACAATCAGAATTCCCCAGTCCACAAGAATGTGGAGCAAGTAATTGTGGAGGCCACTTTAGGTATATTAAGTGAATGAACCACCATTAATTAAGCTGTGCCTAAACACTTCCTACAATGTAATTAATGGTTTGGTGGATGAGGGGAGAGCAGTGAGTATCATTTACCCAGACTTATTGAGGCTTTCAACATAAGTTCTTCCTAACATCTTTGCAACCAGAGAAATAAGAAATGGCCTAGACAGGTGGACCACAAAGTGAATGAATAACCTTCCAGACTACCAGATTTAAAGCACAGTGCACACAGACCTGATTGTCTGGCACATGACCTGTTAATAACAGTGCTCCTCAGGCACCTTTACAGTGACTGATACAGGTTTGCATCTTCCTGAAGCCTGGTAATGAGAGAGAATACACTTTGAGCAAGTTTGCTGATGACAGCAAACTGGGTGAAGTGTCTGATAACCAGAAGGTCATTCAGAAGGATACTTACAGGCTGGAGAAACAGGCTATTATGTTCAGTGAACACAAAACACTGCTCCTGGAATAAAAGTAAACCCACACAGCATTATGGGCTAGGGCTAGCTGGTCAGAAAGCAGCTTTGCACAAAATAACCTGGGGGTCCCATCAGACAAGAGCTTGCACATGAGACAGCAGGGTGGCCCTGTGGGAACACAGGCTAGCAGACACAAGACTACATGAGTTAAAAGTTTACCCAGTAGGTTGAAGAAAGTTATTATTCCTCTCTCTGTGACTTGGGATACTACACTGGGCATACAGCTTGGAGATGCTCAGTACAACATACTGATGTATTACAGCAAATCCTAAAGAGCCAGCAAGACAAATTTGCTCTGAAACACACAATGTACTAGGGGAAGCCAACAGAAATGGTATCATTCAGCCTCAAGGAAGAGGCTGAAATGGATTTAACTGGTGACTTCATGTGCCTTATGGGCAGCTACAAAGAATGCAGCACTCAACTCAACTGAAAGGTGCCCATCAAGAAGGTGAGTGCAGTGGGGTCACAAACGGTAGCAAGGGATGTTCCAGTTAGACACAAGGAAAACATTGTTCATTGGAAGGGCAGCTGAACACCAGATCTGGTTGCCTGGAAAGCAGCCTGCAACCATTACACTTGAAAGCTTATTACTTTAGTTACTTATACTTCTTAACTCTAAACAATCCTCATAGTTAGGGCACAGATTTATCTTGAACAAATGTTATTTCAGTCCAATGTACTAGTCACAGCAGGCATTTCAGGTCTTAAGAATCTAGCTATAAGCTTCATTACAGAAAATTTCAGGTTTGGGGTTTAACTCACACTGTAGTACTACTTCTCACTGCATATCACTCACCAACTGCTTTATTGTGTTTTTGTTAAATCTGCCCATTTTTGATTCCCGAAGTTTTTCTTAACTTACTAGTTGTCTTCTTCTCCCTCACCCTAAGTATAACACACATTTAAAACAGTTTCTGGTCTTGGAGGATTTTATCTTTAAGATCCATAATTGATAAAACTCACCATTAGCTGTAACGAGCACCAGTAGCTATAATTAATAGCTTTTAGGTGATTATTACTCATATGGCTCTATTTTTTCCCATGCAACTAATGGAGGATTGTTAACTATGGTACTGCCACATCACACCATACACAATTTCATAATTAATGTCATTTGATCATCTCCATATGGGACATTTCACACATAAATAGAAGTTATTAATTATATCAATGTAAGTCCTTTCAGAAGGAAGGTTAGCTGTTGCCAGAGTGAGGAAACAGAGTTTCTGAAACACACTGGAACAGGAGGAACAAGAAAGAAAAGTTTCACAGAAACTTGCAAGAATATTTTCTACTATTTTCTGAACTTAAGAGAAGGACAGGAAAAGGGAAGAAAGTGATTATGCAGATTTTGGTGTTTTCTAAGAAGGAGATTAAAAAAAACAAAACAAAACAAAACAAAACAAAACAAACACAACAAAATAAGCAAATAACAAGTTCTCTGTCTTGCATTGATTTGGTTTGTTTCTTCTTCCAGACAACTATCACACCTTTTGCTCCATTTAGAAGCAGTTAAGATGGCAGAGATAACTAATGTATCAAAGTAGATAACAATGTTTTTAGCTAGAACTACTCCTGGATATCCTTCCAGTAGCCTTAGTACAAGAAACTGTAAAAGGGACACTGTGTAACCTGCAAACTAAGAGCTAAACCCATATATGCTAGTGTTTAGTACACCTTTTATATATATAATTATATTATATTTATATAGCCAAAATGCTTCTCCTACCAGGCATCTGAAGGTGTATACAAGTTAAACTGACTTAATAGATCCAAGATGATGCCAACAGTTTCAGTCATAATTTACAATTTTCTTTTCAGTTCCTGTAACCTTGATGAAATTACCTGTCCACTAAAATAAAATGTGGGATAACGCCATTTCTCTGTAGAGTATGGCAAGCCTGGCCCCTTAGTGTCACCTGCCTCTGTTACTAGAAATATTAAAATACAGGAGCACATTAATATTTAAAAAACTTCACAGAGAAACAGTGGTTTTCAAATGAAGAAATTGAAGCAGAAAGAATTATTTGATTTTCAAAGGTCCCAAAGGGAAGACACCAAACTTACAGAAAAATTGATATAGTCTGGCTTTCTATATTTGCTGAGCTATTCTTCCTTCTAAATATTCAGAGCTGAAGTTAAGAAAGGCTGACCAATCATTAATATGGGTTTAAGACATGAAGATGGTTTCAAGGCATTAAGGGTGAAAATCTATGACAATATAGCAACGGTGACAAATTAACTCTCAGCTGCAAAATCTGATGACAATAAAAACAAGGGAGGTATGAAATTATGAATCACCAACTATATACTTTTATTTTTAAAGTAAAAAAAAACCCAAGCAATTTGAGGTCAAGGAAAAGTTCACCATTTGCAAAGTTTATATTCAGGCATATTAAAACTCCATTAAAGAAGGTATGTCTCTTGCTCCAAAGTTTCAAATTCTTGTTAAAGTAACATTGAAAGATGTAAGTGAAAGCAATTTCATTTCATAACAAACATTTTGTCTGCCTTGTAGAAAGGAATACTTTATTTTTTCATAGTCCTGGTCCTAAGGTTAATGCATGTGGATAAGGATTTTTAACCCATCTGTACTCCAGTTTTGTTCATAGTGTCCTATCATGCAAATGTCACTAGAATTAATGAAATTATTAGAAGCCAACGGCAATCTCAGTGTAGAAACATGGACAGGGTGATTCCTGAAATCTTTCCAGTAATTTTTATTGCTGTCTCTAGCACAATCACAACAGTAATGCACTTTCACAGAATGTTAGGGGTTGGAAGGGACCTAGAAGATCATCTAGTCCAACCCCCCTGCCAGAGCAGGATCACCTAG
>JAOEGS010017610.1:138377-150653 GCA_025447755.1 Corythornis vintsioides
TCCACAACCTCCCTGGCAGCCCACTCCAGAGCTCTGTCACCCTCACTGGGAAAAAGTTCTTCCTCGTGTTGACCCTAAGCCTCTCATGCTCCAGCTTGCACCCATTGCCTCTTGTCCTGTCATTGGATGACATTGAGAAGAGTCTGGCTCCATCCTCTCTACACTCAACATATTTATAGACATTGATGAGGTCCCCATTCAGTCTCCTCTTCTCCAGGCTAAAGAGCCCCAGCTCTCTCAGCCTCTCCTCATAAGGAAGATGCTCCACTCCATCATCTTGGTACCCTGTGCTGGACTATCTCCAGTAAATCTCTGTCTTTCCTGAAGATATGGAACACTTCACGAATTTGTGTGTCATCCTTGAGCAGGGGCCATGTTAATCTTCTCTGTATCGTTCCAATTTTAGTGTATGTGCTGCCATTGCAAATCAACACTGTAATGCTGCTACTATCTGTAAAAAAAATAATTTTCATCAAAGAGCATTGAGAAGTTGCCTGTTCTTCAAGGTTATATGTAGGCAACAGATACTGAATTTAAATTGCACCACGCATTTTTTTTCCCCCATACAGATGGACAAGATGGGAAGCCGTCACTATTTCACACCTCTTCATAGAATGATAAAATGGTTTGGGTTGGAAGGGACCTTAAAGATCATCTAGTTCCAACCCCCCTGCCATAGGCAGAGACACCTCCCACTAGAACAGGTTGCTTAAATCCCCATCCAGCCAGATGTCGAAAACTCCCAGGGATTGGGCATTTGCATTCACAAAATCTCTGAACAACCTGTTCAAGTGTCTCACTACCCTCCCAGAAAAAAATATTTTATTGCTTATATCCAACACAAATCTACCCTCTTACAGCTTAAAACTGTTAGGCCTCATCCTATCACTATGCTTTTTATAAAGAGCTCCTCACTATCTTTCCTGTAGGTCCCCCTTAAGCACTGAAAGGCCGCTTTAAGGTCTCCCCATTGCCTTCTCCTCTCTAAGTTGAACAACTCCAACTCTCTCAGCCTGTAAACACAGGAGACATGTTCCATTCCTCTGACCATTTTTGTGGCCCTCATTTGGACCTGCTTGAGCAGGTCAATGTCTTTCTTATGCTGAGAGTACCAGAGCTGAACAGAATACTCCAGGTAGGGTCTTAACCAGAGCACAGAGAGGAAGAGAATCATATCCCTCAACCTGATGGCCAAATTTATTTTGATACAGTCCAGGACAGAGTTGGCTTTCTGGGCTGCCAGTTTACATTGGTGGTTTGAATTTGGTTTTTCATCCACCAACATCCCTAAGTCCTTTTCCTCAGGGCTGCTCTCAGTCCACTTACCATGTCTGGCTACAAACAATTATACTATGGGTTTTACTGATACCAAACACCAGCATGTTGATCTTCCTCAAGTCTCAATCATATAATCATATAGAAATATTAAATATTTCTTTTAAAGTACTGAAATAAACACATCAACCCAAACACAGATAATTCAATTAATGAACATACATTTGCCTGAAACATCAAAATGCTATCCAGCCAGACAACTCTGAAATGCTGTATGCTTTTTACAGGGAAATAATGCTCTTTCATGTGATTTTGTCATGTATGTTTTGCTGAGGGTGAATTTTCTATTCTTAATATGCTTTGTAACATTGTATTTGAGCTCTTTTAATCCATGAACATGCTAGAGACTGAGAATCCTGAAACTCTGAAGTCTCTCAGATTCAGAGTGCCCTTTACATCCCCATTAACCTGAACAACTATTGTTAGCTACTCTGACCTGTGAGAGTTTAACATGCATCCCTAAGTAATACAGAAAGTTTACTGGGAAGCCTCAGAAGACGACACATTTTCATCTAGAGTTAATAATTTTTCCAGAACCTTCACCTTCACTGTTGAGGACTTTTATGGGAGGGAAGGAAGTGTTACTTACCAGTACTTCTGTTTATTGCAGTCTTCCTCTTCCTCCAGCCTACAACAGAGTCCTTAAACTAAGCGTTATGGCTCCCACCTACCAGGAAGCAAAAGAATTGTCATTCACAGTCATTAGAGAAGAACCAGCCTTTGCACTTTCATCTCTGTTACATTTCCATAGTATGGAGACCTAAACTGCATGTGAGAATCCAGTAAAGCTTCATTACTAAACTATAACAAAGAAGAAATAAATGGAAAGTGGTTGCTTGAGGCTTTAGGAGCCTGGAGAGAAGCAATGGTATATTGATCAGTTCTCTCTCTGTCCCCTGCCACACGCTTATAAAGAGGAGCCTTTGCTAAAGAAATCATAAAGAAGGCTGCTATAAACAGCTACTGGAGGCCAAATGCACACTCAAGACATGCATTTAAATTTGTGCAGTCTAAACACTAAGAGAACAGCTGAAACTTAAGGGGTGTATAACAAGTTACAGAAGAATGAGACTTCATTGCTACTACAGACACTTAACTGTTTCTGCTACAGTAAGATAATGTGCCAAGGAGTTCAACTCTGCAGTATTTATTTATATTGGCTACTGTCCTTTGAAGACAACAGGTATAAGGACTTCTATTTCTCTATTAATACAGCTCACAGAAGAAAGACTGTACAAAGGATTGATGCACATAATCCATCTTAAACTATTCTGTCTGTACCTGCGTATCAGTAAATTCTTTAATTTAGCTTTTTAAAAAGGTTGTGGATAAGCATGATATACTTACCTATTCATTTGGTGGAATTAAAGTATCTGCTAAATTAATCTAATCTTTGTACAGTGGGGGTAAAAAAAAAAAATATACCTCTTCTCAGAATTCTTTGAAGAGGTGGAATGTAAAATGTATTGACTAGTGCAAAAGAGTGTTTTTTAGGAACTGTGTGAGCTGATGTAAGTCAATTTACCTGTCTAAAATGAGGACACCTGACAAAGCTGTCATAAGATTTCATGTCTCTGACATGTTTTTTTCCAAGTATTACAACTGCTTTGTCACAAAAAAAAAAAAGTGTTTTTTATTTTTTGGTAGAAGTGACAGGCATCTTGGCTGCCAAACTTATAGGCATCATCACATTTGAAACTCAATCTCTATGGAACTCAGAGGTATAAAATGTTATCTACAGGTAAGGGGTTGATGTGATGATAATCTTTCTATTAGAGGTTCACCTTTCCTTGGTACTAATTTTCTTTGAAATAAAGCTTCTCTACCTAAAGTTTTTGAAATTGCCTCTTTTAAGAGCTGAGAATAAAAAATAACCCACTGATCCATACAAACAATACAAAGGTTTTAAGGACAGTCACATATTAATATGATTTATATAAACCATTCTATAAATCCACAAAGCTTGAGAAAAAAAACCCAACAAACCACCACCTTATATTTTAACTTCATACAATATATTACATGTAGTTGGAAGCAACCAGCAGCTACAGTTTTAAGAAAGAGGGTTGAAATGAAGAATATTAGTAAATGAGAAAAGCTGTAATTATTTGACAAAATAAATAAAATCACAGAATACATGCTGTGTGCCACATAAAGAATCCAGGGATGAAGACAGCATGTCACTAAAGCAAGATCTGTTGGAATTACTGACTTTGAGAGGGCCAACAAGCTCACTACACCTAAGATGAGCATGGCCCAGACAACACCTAAAGTGAGAATTTTGAATGAATGAAGTCTCTTCTTTACAGATTGCCAAGTACAGATTGCCTGGATAGCATTCTCACAGAAGTATCTCAAATGTTGTAATTTATTTCTCTGCAAAAAATGGAGTCAGATGTCTGCATTTGGGCATTGTATTTTTTTGGACAATACTAAAAACAAACTAAAAACAATGGTAATACAGTTACCAAAATAATACAAGCAGGAAAGAAAGAAATGCAGCAAATGAACATCAGAAGGAAGCAAGCATTTAGCTTGTGTAAGACAATAATAAAAACAGAAGCAGTATCCATTCTTCCTGACATTCAAAACACACAACACCCTTAAGAAAGCCGAGATCTTTTGCATGGGCAATTAGTTAAGACAACAGAAGAGAGCTGAAAGTTCTCAGTTTGAAACTGGAAGTTGAGCACCTCCAAAATTTCAAAGCTGAGGAAAGTATTTCCCATTAAATATGAAGCCCAATAGCTTAAACCACAAAAACAAAAAAACCAAACCCACTACCACAAAAATAAAAAAATCACACACAAAAAAAAACAAACACAAAAAAACCCCAACAAAAACAAAACAACACCACCAAACCAAAAAAAAAACCCAAACAAACAAAACCAAGAAGACCCAGGGTACTAAAGACTTAACTATTGTTGTGTGTCCATAGTGCCTACTGGGTCAAGATTTATATGAGAAGCACTGGAGAAGTACACAGAAATATGTTCAGACAAACACCTAAATGTTTGTAAAAGTTGCTTTAAATGCTACTGCATTCTACCCTGCTCTAATATCTAATAGCATTTACAATAACTGAATGAGCATTTCTTCACACAGATGTGTTGACCCAGGAAAACAAGCTCCTAAGTGGAAAATACTGCAGTTGTTCACCCTGAGAGACTGCACCTTGCCACTACCAGTATCTATCTTATCAAATGCTGTCAGAACACATTTGTAAACCATCAGGCTGCCAAAAACCCTTCAACAGGTATTTAACACTACATGGCTTTTTAGGATGGTGATATCACTTGCTTCTGTTAGATGTCATGTTTCAGTCAAAATCAGAGCCCTCAAATTCCCAATCCACAGCTGACCTTTCTACCTCAGAGAATTAAGTCTTCACATCGCTCAGTTGTATCTTCTGTATTTTCCCTATCACTGATTCATCTCATCATCCTGAAAGACAATTTTCCTTAAGAAGAGTGATACTTTTCCTTTCACAGGAAAGTGACAGGCATTCTTCTCAACTGCTCTCAAGCAGCACTAGCATCTTGCAACCTTCTGTCTTATTCTTACCTAGTACCACAGTTACAGAATTAGGATTTTTCTTAGTGACTGTCTTCACCTCCCTTCTTAAAAGTGCATATATATATTCTCCCAGTTATCCTCTTCAGCCATGTTATTAACAGCTCTTCTGCTACTTCCATTCCTAGACATTTCTGTGTACTGCATCAGCTACTATTGCAACTCAACCTTTCCCTTTTGATTCTCACCCAGGCTTTAAGCTGTCAACATTATCATCCCTTCAGTTTCTCTATTCTGTTTTTCTGTATCTAAAATAATTCAATTCTTGGCCATGCCACAGCTTATTTCTTTAATCAAAGTTCCCCTTAACTGGCACTGCTGCATTTCTTACTTTCCTGTTTCATCTTTCAGCCCCTTTGCATAATATTAAAAAAAGCATATACATGTCTAGTATTATGCTACATCTTGAAGGAAGGCATTTCTTTTTGGATGTAAATAGTGCACAGAAGTAAACTTTTATGAAGCAACAGTTGCCTCTCAATATTCAAACAGAAAGTCTTAAGTTTCCTGTTCTTTGAATTTCACTTTCTTGGAGCTACATTGTAATTTAAAATTAACTTGAAGAAAGCCTCTTAGAGCCTTAGGATCCAAAAGTACTACCATGAGACAGCATCTCGTTTACTTCAATCCTTACTGGAGTTAACACATTTATATCCATGTTTAATTAACAAAAACAAAACAAATTTGTCTGAAAAGCATATTTGCTTCCCAAGGTTTACTGTAACTACATCAATAACTGTAACATGGAGAAGTTTTACCAGGAATGACAATACCAGAAAAGCCTAAACTGAGTAGAATGCTATCAAGGATGCTCAATAGCTCCGCAGCAGAGGGGACAATTAGTATTTTAGAAAGCACTCATGCTTTTGTTAATGCAAGAAAAATCTTTAAGACAATCAAGTGGTGATTTGCTTAAAACTTAGTGACCTGAGCCATCAAAAATATTGGCTGAAAAGACTGAAAGGAAATAATGATTCTAGCTTCTCCTGACAAAAAGCCCACTATATGCAGCTCTCCAAGGAAAAGAAAAAAGTGCAAAAAAGTTTCTTGTCTCACTGGCATAGAATCATAGAAAGGCCTAGGTTGGAAGGGACCTTAGAGATCATCTAATCCAACCTCCCTGTTATAGGCAGGGAAACCTCTCAGCTAGATCAGGCTACTGAAGGCTCTGTCCAACCTGGTTTAGGCAACTAAGCAAAACTTCCACAAAACTTTACAGCCAATGTAATGAACATTTAACACCTGAAAAGGTAATGAAACTACCCGAGAGTTAAACATCAGAAGACATTTGGAGCAAACAGAATTACTTAATGAAAAAATGTATTGGGATCTTTGGGGTTGGGGAGGGAGAGGATGAATTCAGGGATAAACAAAACCCAGAGCATTTGAAAAAGCTTGTGTAAATTTTTCTAGGAAATCACCTCTAGGACAATTTCATTAAAAGAAGGTTGGTTGGTTTTTTTTTTTAATATATTTTATTACTGAAAGGGCTTATAAAAAAATAAAAATTTATTTTCCATTTAGAACAACAAACTGCAGTTACTGCAGAACTGCAGTACTGAGTCATAGAAGTGTCTGGGTTGAAAGGGACTTCGAGAGGTCATCTAGTCCAACCTCCATGCTGAGAGCAAGGACATCTTCAACTACATCAGGTTGCTCAGAGCCTTGTCAAGCCCCACCCTGAATGTCTCCAGGGATGAGGCCTCAACCACCTCCCTGGGCAACGTGTTCCAGTGTTCCACCACTCTCACAGTAAAGAGCTTCTTCCTTATTTCTGATCTAAATCCATTCCTTTCCAATTTAAAACCATTGCCCCTTGTCCTTTCACAAAAGGCCTTTGTAAACAGCCCCTCTCCAGTCTTTTTATAAGCTCCCTTCAGGTAGTGGAAACTATAAGCTATAAGGTCTCCCCAGAGCCTTCTCTTCTCCAGGCTGAACAAGCCCAGCTCCCTCAGCATGTCCTTGTAGAAGAGGTGTTCCAGCCCCTTGATCATCTTTGTGGCCTCCTCTGGACCTGCTCCATCAGGTCTATTTCCTTCCTGGGCTGAGGGCTCCAGAGCTGGATGCAGTGCTGCAGGTCAGATCTGACCAGAGTGCAGTAGAGCAGCAGAATCACTTTTCTCCATCTGCTGGCCACACTTCTCCTGATGCAGCCCAGGATGCCTTTGGCCTTCCCATCTACCAGCACCCCCAAGTACTTTTATGCAGGGCTGCTCTCTATCACCTCATCTCCAAGCCTGTACTGACAGTGGGGATTGTTCTGGCCCACATGCAGGACCCTGCACTTGCTCTTGTTGAATGTCATGAGGTCCACCTGGGCCCACATCTCCAGTCTGTCCAGGTCCCTCTGGATGACATTCCATCCCTCTGGTGTATCAATGACACCACTCAGTTTGGTGTTATCTGCAAAGTTGTTGATGGTGCCTTGATCCCACTGTCTATATCATTGATAAAAATGTTAAACAACACAGGCCTCAGCATGGACACCTGTGGGCCCCCACTTGCCACTGCTCTCCATCTGGACTTTGAGCCATTGAGCACTACCCTCTGGATGTGGCCATCCAGCAAATTCCTTATCCACTGAACAGCCCACCCATCAAATCTGTATCTCTCCAACTTGCTGAGTAGGGTGTTGTGGGGGACCGTGTCAAAGGCCTTGCAGAAGTCCAGACATATCACATCCATAGGTTGTCCCTTATCCACTGAAGAAGCATAATAAGACAATAGAACCCAAGGATGATTAATACTGGTCAAAATTTAAATTTTCAATACTTCCTGTAGGGACAAGGACACAAATATGCTCTTTAAACCATATTAAGATTCCCTTGCCTTAACAAGCTAACACTTAGCAGCTAAGCTGTGGGAAGAAATGACATTGTGTCTTCTCTGTCCCATAATCAAATTCTAACAAAACTTATGAATCTTAATTTGCACTTGCAGCAAGCTAAGCATATTACAATTTATTCAGCTGACACACACCTACTATAAGATCACATATCCCCACACTGTAGAAAGTAAATTCAATTACAGAATTATTCAAAATTATTTTTTAACAAACACTCAACATCATTAGCAAATAATCAAGATTTAAGTGCAGATCAAAGAGACTTTCATATATGCTTCCATGGGTACATCAAGAAATAATTCCCTCCTCCACTAGAAAAGCTATGCCTTAAGATTATACGTGGATAAGTATTGCTGCTGCTGCAAAATGTTTTCACTTTGAAAGGAATGGGAGAGTATGCTGTAAGGAAGATAGCAAGCCAAGAAAGGTAGCAGCCCAGGGAAAGTAATTTCTTGTATTATCTGAAAGAAACAGATAATTGTAGATTGAAGACAAGAGAAAGGAAGAATTAAAGACAGGATGATTAACTTGGCACCATTAAACTTGGAATGAAAACATATATTTTCATCTAGACACTGTAGTTATATTATAGGACTGCTAAAATTAAAGATCATAGACATTTTTTTCCAGTTCATTTAGTACACTTACCAGCATTTGCTGTATAGAGAATTTCATTGATGAGTCAGTTGTACTTCCTCTCTAAAGTGCTTTGAGGGGAGCTCAAGTGCATCCTCTTCCTCAATCTTTGAAGTGTTTACCTGTACACCACCAGCTTTGAAAGTAAAAGGCAGGCAATGCAGAGACAGGAATGAGGCCGAGTACAATATTATATTACTCCAAAAATAGTTTAGTGTTGCTCTTCAACTCTTACAGGGACACAAAGTCTTTTTTTTTAAAAAATAAAAATAAATCCAAAACAAAACAAAAAAACAACCCTGAAGCTTTAGATACTATTTGAAAGATACTACTTAAAATTGACATTTTGGAATTAAGTCAGCAATATAACAGTTGACAGAATTTAAGAACAGATAATCTGAAATCATATACATTGTATAGACAAATACATTGACCTAAGAGGATTCTTAATGAAAAAAAATAAAAATATTGGTGTGCTATAACAAAGCAACAGAAAGCTCCCAATATTAATTAAAACAATCATTATTCAGTAGTAAGAACTAATGGGAGCACATTATAATAGACATATTGATGACTATAGAATTATGAAAAATAATTACATCTGTATGAACATGTCAGATTAAAATAATTCAAACATTGGTGGAAATACTACAGGTGAAGACTAAAAGAGGCAAAGACTTGTCCACAATGTATGTGTGTGTGTGTGTGTGTAATATTTAGTAAATAGTGACATTTTTTTAACATTCACTTCAAATATTTTATATTCCATGAGTGATGAGAAAAGATACTGTGGTTTGTCACAATTATTCATAGAACTCATTTCCAATACCCAGTAAATAGATCTGCAGGATGAAATGTTTCACACAGGAATTAAAAAGAATTGGCAAGCAGCTGATTTTGACTGTGTTACTTCATGTTGAAAGGACTAGTGTGCTGCAAAAGCATAAGAATTAGGCTTTTTCTGAGTTGACGACTGCAACTAAGGAAATTTCCACCATATTTAAAGGTTAGAAAGCTCTCTGAGCACTTGGTTTTCATAGTACATATTATAACTCCTGCTGACTTAGTAAAAAAAAAAACAAAACAAAACCAGCTTCTTCTGTAACCTGGAACTTCAAAAAAATAAGGTAAATTGACTTTGTTTTTAATAAAATCTAACTGGCAGACAGGCTGTGCAATAGCACAGGACTTAAATACAACTATGTAAAAGCAAAAGACTGGGAATTCATTCAGTATAAACTCCATCTCTGTAAGGAAGAGATGGAAAGAAAAAGGTAGTGGTTGCTTCTACCTTCTCCAACTGTTGATTTTTCTGTTTAAAGGTGGGAGGAGGAGAGAAGCAGGACTGGCTGGGTTTTTTTTTAGTTTAGTTTTGGTTTTCTAGTTAAATATCATTTTAAACTTCTCATGACTAAACTCTAAAAATAGGTTTAAGAATTATTTTTTCTTGACCATGGAAATGTAGAAACAAAAGTAATAGAAACAGTGGCAAAAACTTATTGTGTACTTCCCCATGCAATTAGCAAAGAGCAATTTTGGCATAACATTGAAGTGAGAACATTTCATGGTTTCTGATTAAATACAGCACAGAAAGAATATAGCAAAAGCCTGGACTAGAGGGGAAAGGATTTTATTATGAAGAACAGTAAACTACATAAAACATTAACTCTAGAAGTGAATTAAGTGAAACAAAATATAAAACTACCTCTACTACCTGAGGGAAGTCAACAAAAATGTTAGCATGTAAAAGAAAGCTAGTACAGTCATAAAACTGTAATAGATAAAATGAACAAGAAAACTAAAGATGATTCACAGTTCCCATCATCTTTTCTGACTAACCAAGAAAAAGTTTCCAAATCAAGCTACTAACAGTATCACAATGGATCTTAATAATCCAGTATTTGCTACAACAGAAACTTCAGAATTGAAAACTACAGTGAATACCATAATGTGCACTGAACACTGGCTTGTGATTCAGCACATTTCCCAAGTTAAAAGGCTAGAAATACACAAAGACAAAATTCAGTATCCTCTGCAGAGAAGTTTCTACCCTGTGTGCATCAGAAACCCAAAATCTCTCACTATGAATGTCTAGAAAGTGAGTCAAGGACAGTTTTCAACATTTACCCCTCTTTCCCAATTACTTAAATTCTTGATCCATCATTATTTGCTTAAAGCACTTCAGTTTTTTCTACTATTATTTTCTGCTTTAGAGATTGAGAACTGAAAATTCATATGCAGTTGAAATCCTAGGTGACCAGAAGCTGCAGAGGGAGCAGGTGAGTTCACTCAGTGCTCATCATTGCTTCCACTCCTACACAAGCTTCACTGCAGAACAGTAAGAATCACAAGTATCTAGCTATCTTCTTAAGACACAGACAGTGGAAGTCACAACCATTTCACCTCTTTTTAGATGCTAAAAACCACAGCCCATTTATGAAATTTTAACAATTGACAGAAAACTGTATCACATAACCATAAAAGATTGTTCACAGTTTTGCAGATAAAACATCTATGCACTTTTGCTAGACCTTAATGAGCCAGGGAAGGCAACAACAAGCACTTATTGAAAAAAAATAATTCTACCATCACCCTCAAGGAGAGAGGTCAACACCTTCATACACACAAGCAGAGCACCTTAAAACTGTTTATCACTTCTGCTCCCACAGAGCGAGAAGCTCAGCAGCAGGACTGTCCCCTTCAGAGGAGTGGAACTCAGTAGTTCCTACAAATGCTTGCAGTCAGCAACCACAGCCTGTTCTTCATCTCTCACCCTGGCCTAACTCAAAGCAGAACTATGAGAGGAAGAGCCTCTCTCTCTTGAATACTCTGTGATCCCTTTGAATCCAGCAAAACTTTATGAGCCTCGAAAAGGCACAATAAGAAATGGTTCTCTGCAAGAGTTATGATCCCATCATTTTGGTACGTGATGCATTAGTGATAAATGTCTAAATTTAAAACACTCTTAACAGTTAACTTCCTCAAAAACTAACTGAAAGTGATGCTGGATTTGGTAGGGGTTTTTTATTCCAAAGAAAATTCCCTTTTAAGGGACTTACCTTCTCCAGTGCCAATGAATCCACAGGCTCAAGGCTGATGGAAGCCAGGGACTGAAGAGCTGACAGACTTAATCCACCTGCTAAAAAGGATCATGCTGGAGCTGGTAAGAACCACTGGCTGCACAGTCCAAATCTAATTCACTTAACCCAGCGTGACATCCCTAGAAAACTTTGTCTAGCTTCTTGGCCAGGCAGCCAAAGAAGCAATCTGAAACCAACAGCCCAGGGTGACAGCAGTCACTGAAGGCACACAAGCCACCACACCAATGCATTGCTCCCCAAAGGCACTCTTGTATGGAAGCAGAAAAATAATATTCCATATCAAGCTATATTACAGAATTAAAACATTTGCACCCCAATGAGCAATTACATCTACTGTGCACTGGAAAAACAACTGCAAGGTGAAATTCTTCATAAAGAAGTTGGCAAAAGGTTTATTTGAATTGTTTTTTCCCACCAGGCTGACAAGATCACAGCTTGGACATAGAAACCAGCACTGTCAATCTTCTGTGTCTCTCCTTTCAGAGTGACTCATTTCAGTAATTCAGGAACACCCTTTCTAAATAAAGCCCACTGCACTCACACAGCCTCAGTACAATCCTGTACATCAGGACAAAACAGTGTTTTTAAACCAAACCACTCAATGCAAGCATGTGTCTCAGTCTTACAGGCTGATATTAAACAGTATTTTACATACTCCAAAGCAAGGCCCAATATAACCCAAGGCTGATACTATGAAGTATTTTCCCACACTGTGGATTTCTTGCTTCTCTCTCTAAACAGAGAAAAAACCATCAGGACCCGGGGAAGGGGAAGGGGAAGGGGAAG
>JAOEGS010017610.1:150753-175264 GCA_025447755.1 Corythornis vintsioides
GGCGTGAGAGCCGAGGAGCGGGTGGTCAGAGAAGAAGAGGGGGGGGGGGGGGGCGGGGGAGGGGGGGAGGTAGGCGGGTGCGGGGGGGGAGGGGGAAGGGGAGGGGGAAGGGGAATCTTTGATGGTAGTCATACCCTGATCAATAGGACAGAAATATGCTTTTTATCTCTAACATGGCTTCTCTGAATGCATACTCCACAACTATTATTTCAAATGTGCTCAGGGTATTACGAATAAAATAGTATTTTTAGTTTCTCCACATGCCCACAAATTTTTTCTCTGGTAATCTCCTTGCCAACAGTGAACTCTTTAGCATCTGAGGGCTGCCAAGGTTTAAGAAGTTTATTCTCTCCCTATCTCAATGTAATAGCTTCATCAGAAATCATAATTTTAAACCAGTCAACAATTACTACCAGACAGTCTTTTTCACAGTTCATCTGCTTACTATAAATTTGCTTTCATCAGTTTGATGCCTTAAATGACAGTATTAAGATTCACAAGGTTCTTGAGTATCAGAGTTCTCAAGCTGTCAAAGTCCAAGCACCAGCTATTTTCAACATAGTATAAGAAAGCAGAATCAACACATGTCTTTCTGAATGGAAAACTGCCTTCTATGCACAATTTTTGAAGTTCTAACTGGAAAAATAAAAAAACACACCAAAACACACAAACACCAACAAAAAAACCAAAGAAACAAACAAACAAAAAAAAGAAAACCAATGTTTTGCTGTTGAAATGGCTATCATGACAACAACCAAGTTCCTTGTAAACTTTCAAGAAATATAATCTTCAAAAGACTATTTGAAGGAGGTAAATAGTAACTTCAAGTGAGAAACTGAAGGCATATATTGGAGATCAGTAATTTTGAAAAAGAAATCTATATTATGCATAAATACCCACAGCTTTTAAACCACAGATAGCACCTGCTGAACGATCTCTGTGGTACTAGTTTGTAAGTAGTCATTATATGGAGTTGGAGAACAAACAGAATATAAGAGAGAAATTATACACAATTTTGAACACCAAGGTGCTCCAGACATTTCTGTTATGACAGTGTATCTTTACAAATATTTACATAAAAACAGATGACTTCTTAATATTGGGGTGTGGTTTTAACTTATTTTCCTATGATAAAGAAATCTAGAGCTCAAGTAGCACTTCCCTGCAAACTACCCTAATTTCTGGCTCAATTTCTTTCCTTCACAGTACTTTGATGCTCCCTCCCTAGTCTTCAGTCAAACACTACTAATTTTAAAGCAATGACAAATCAGCCACAGACGTGTACTAAAAAAAAAAAAACTTTTTAAGCTAGGCCACATTGTGTGAGCTTGACAGCCTAAGATCTCCTCCTTAAAAAACAAACAACAAAACAAAGCCAACACTGTCCAGCCTAGAATGAGAGTTATGATTGGCACCACCTAGAGCAGAAGTTCCCAAACATCTGTACCACATCCTCAAAAATGGTACTGTAGAGCTGGATGGTGGCTGTGGTAACACTTATTTTTTGATTAGCTGTTCAGAGAAGATACATGGAGGATGAAGCAAGGAATAAGGTGTCCATGAGATGTGTTCATGCCCAAGAAGATCATCTGAAGACAGTACTGATTTGATGCAGAGGAGCTGAGGAAAAGATGGTTAGGAAAGTAACAGTAGGTGTGCTAGAAAGGTAAAGGAGTAAGAAGGTTGTGTACAGCTAACTGTAGCATTGAAAAGATTAAAAGTGGGGAGCAATCTTTTGCATATGAACTTTTATTTGGATTTACTAAGAAATAAGAGACTTGTAGAATTTCTCCAAGACACTATATTCAAAAATCGTTTACATTCACATAATAACTCCTGAACTGCAAAACAAAGTTATAAAATAACCATAAGATACCCACAAATTGAATAAGCTGGCATCTCTTCATATTTCTTAACAGGTGAAGAAAAGTATCTGTACTAAACTGCCTTGTTGCAGCAAAGCATCAACTGCATACAAATTTCAGAGGAGGCATCACATTCTGTTAAATGCAGATTAAAGTCAAACACCTTTTCTCATTGCTTTGAAATCTGACACGTCAGTTTTAATCAGTATTAACACTCCAAATTGAAATAGATGTTCTTAAAATACAGCACCTAAAGAAAGAAAGAAACCCATATTGTGTTTATCAGACTCATTACTAAGCATCCACCCATCAAGGTCTTCATTAGAAGAGATTATATACTTTGGAAGTAGATCACAAGGATGTGGGTGTCTTCTGTCTTAGACCTAATGTATCCCCAAATATGAGATGAGAGCTGTACCCCAGGTATTACAATGTGCAAACATACAATAATTGCAGAATTTATGATGTCCCCACACCCCTGACCCAGGAGCCCTCCACTAGTAACTACAGGCAGGCAATGACTCTATTATTGGGTTGATCTTGGCGACATCCCAACATGCTCTCTAAGTCAAAACACCAATAAAATGAAGCTAATATAATCTCCCACAGTGAGTAGATGACAAGCACATTGCAATAAAAGACTAGCACTAAAAGGAACATTAGTACAGACAGCCAATAACAGGTATTATCAAGATGGAGTTGTTTTCATGTGGCAACTTTATTCAGATACAAATATCTCACCAACAAAAACAAGTCACTCCACAACACTAAGCTTCTAATACTCAGAAAGGCCTTTCACTACAGGTTAAACTATTCACCACCTTTATGCTCCTGCCACTACTCCAGTCCTTGAAATGCACTCCTCAAACATCACAATGTCATTTCTGATCTATTAACCAAGAAATAGGGAAAGAAGTAATGTGTTTACACCTAAATACAACTAAATGCAAGCAACTGCTTTGAGTAGCAGGCTTTTCAGAGTAGCTACAAGTCTGAACAATAAAGGACATAGTGTTGAAAGTCTTGCAATGTTTCTCTCCTAAATGTTCAATACAAGCCCTACTAAGACAGCATCTAAACATCTCTACTGATGTCTATCTAGCTGAAAAGGGTTTTCAATACACTCAGGTGAAGAAACAAGGCACAGAAGACATCCACAGAATAGATGCAGGGGTTCTGCCACCTAGTGGCATCCAGAGACTCAAATTATGGTTTTTTTTCTTTCTTTCTTTCTTTCTTTCTTTATATATTTAAAGCCTGGAAGCATCTGACAGCATAGATAAGAGAACATATAGTTTGACTAACATTGAAATCACCAAGCCTGGTTCCCTGAAGCTTCATTTCAGAATTGCATTCTGTAGCACTGAAGATGATGAGAGTTTCAATTGAAGCTTTTCTAGCTGTTCAGACAGACTGTAGTAGATTTCATCCTTCCTTGAGCTTCTGTAGGTTCTCTGCTGTCTAATAGTGTAGTTGATTTCATTGTGTATAGACTCTTAGAGTCTGCTGCCTATTTTCAGTACTTGAAGTATCACATCACCTTTGAGGTCCATTTGTCATAATTGCTGGAATCTGATAAATCTAAAAAGTAATCACGGGCAGGAAACATGGAAAGGCAAAGATCGAGAGACAAAATCAGCAGAATGGTAAAAGTCTTGTTTCCTCACAGTGCCATCTGCATCACAGTTTGTCAATAAAGAACCTTTGTCAGCCCCTACAGCTTAAGGGATTCCCCTGCCCAGTTCACAGCATGGACCCACAGCATGTCATGTCAAGGCGATGGCAACAGGGCCACAGAGGCAGGAACTCCGTAAGGGAAGCTGCTAGGAGAAACCCCCCTTTCTACCAGGCCATAAAAACTCAAAACCCCCCTTTCCCACTTGGGATTCAAAGCCAGAAGCACTTTCATGGCTAAACTAGGTCAGTCTTTGTTTACACAAAACACAGATGAGGAAGGAAGTATCATTCATTCAACTTAGTCATCAGGATTGGTCCAAACCAGCCGACTACAAGGCACAGAGCAGCACACTGCAAATATTTTATTTAGTTAGTTAAGTGAAACCTTATCAAAGGTATGTTCAGAGAACACATCTCACACAGACATAGCCAGGTAACAGACAAGTCTCTTCCATAGAAGACAGATAATGATTTCTTTGTGGGAGCAATGACAATTTAATCTGAAGTGATGTCACATTTCTAGGTTATACCCTCAGAGATGCTTTAGGTTTCTGTCTTCATTTGTAAACTTTCATAACCCTGGTAGGCCAAGAACACTTCTGGACTACATCTACTACAGGTTCCTTAGTAAATAATAGATTGGTTTGGATATTTTAGTTTCAGGTCAGAAAAAAAGAAAAAAAAAAGCAGCAACCAAAAAAAAAAAACAAACAAAAAAAAAAACAACAAAAAAATCAACAAAACAACCAAACCACAAAATAAAAACCACAAAACCAACTAAACAAGCAAGATCACAAGTACTATCAGCTGTAAGTCCTGTCCTATGCCTGCTCATTTTTTTTTTTTTCTCCAACTGCACATCAATCCATGCACTCCCCCCAGAGTTCATTAGCTGTAGGCCAGAGCAATTTGCCAACTTAAAGGGTGGGGAAGAAAAGAAAGATGTGCCACAGGAGACCATGGGTGATCCAGTACTGCAGAGCTAGCAATGATTCATGGATCTCTGCTGAACTTTTATCAGAAAATAAAAGGAGAAGGTTTCAGTAAACTTAATTTCTTACTCTGTATTCCACAGATTTGAATTTCAGCTGTGGAAAGTACAGCTGTAAAAGAAGCATGTAAGAACTACCACAGTGATGCAAACCAGTACACATGTACCATGATGTGAAACCATGCTTGATCACTCGTGAGTTTTGTGGACTGCAACTGTAAAGACAGCCTAGTTCCTGCTAGAAAACAAAGCTCTATTTCCCTTGTTAACAAACTAGTAGATTTTACAGCAATTGTCCCTAGGATTGAGAGGGAAAACAGAGATTATTGGAATCAATGTGTTGGCAAAGCAATAGTTCACAAATGTATAACTCTGAATACAAGCCGGGCACAGATGGCTCTGTCTGTGGCCTCCTGACCCAAGCCAATGATGGCTCAGCACAGAAAGTGTTAGGTGCTCTTACTCAGTGAACATCCATGCAGTCTATGTGTAGAAAACTACTCCATTACTGAAACCTCACAGTATCATTCGAAAGAAGTACAAATATGTTATCATGAGGATATATCTTCATCTCAGTTCTCAAGTTTCACTTAATTGCAATTCACATTAGTAATGAACTGCTCTGCTGAAGCTCAGCTACAACATAAGGAACTAGCAGAGTACAGTAATAAATCACAGACCCTTATATAGGGCATATCATCATAAGGGATTGTTAATTAGAGGTTAACTAGAGTCCTCATTTATGCCTCATTTCTATAAATAGAATACATGCTGAAAGGGGCAACAATTTTCCCTCGTTTCTATGAATCTCTAAAGCTGCACCTCAAACTCATTCATTAGATGTTGTGCATATGATGTTTTGTAAGAGTCCCAGATGTTTCAGTGAATCAGTCAGTTCACCTGTTTCTTTATAATGAATGGAGCCCTCCTATCCACATACAGCCCTTGAGTCAGTATCTGAGTCCTAATTATCCTTGATCACTTGTATATGCTTCCAAAATTCTGCTTTCCTGCAATACCCACTGTCTTGCTTAAAATACCTGCTACCACACCACAAGCAGCATTAGCAGACTGATCTGTTATGCGTTTTAACTCTCCAACACTAGGAGGAGATGTCTAGAAAAAAAAAAAAAAAAAAAAGAAAAAAAAAAAAAAAAGAAAACCTGGTATTTCTCATTTCAATTACACTCCAGTTTGACCTTGCTTGGCTCACTTGGCAGTTTCAGCTTCTAGGAAAGCCAGAATGAGGAGTCCTGCCTTACTCTGCTCTTTTTATTCATGACTTCTGGGGGCTGCTAGCATCTTGTTCAGGGACAGACTGACAGCATTTAGCTTCCAATAGCACTCTAGCAGGCTGAAGGTGTTTGTCCTATGCAGTCTGCCTACTCTGTAGGGTATCAAAGCCCCAGCAGAAGGTATCCAGTTATTGCAAGCTGGCTTGCACACAGAGGGCTGGAAAGGACTGGTTAGAATAATGTCACAGACTAAAGTGTATGCTCTAACCCTATGGCTGCTGGGGCTGTATGAAGTGCAAAACTTCTGAACAGCAGGAGCATTAAGATTGCTATTTTAGTTTGTTGTCACATGATCTAACCAGGTAAGGATAGCCACACTGCCCACAGACTATAACAGTGCAATAAGAAGATTGTTTAGCACACTTTAATTTCTATCTTGCTTTGTATGCATCATCCCAGTACGGTATCAGTCACAAGTTTACTGGACCATATTTGATGTTTAAAGTGGTGGTTGTCAGAAGCACCCAGATTGGCTTTTCAGAATTACAGTATTCTTACTCAAGCTGTAAAAAAACTTGATACTAGTATTCTAACCTGGCTACTAAAAATGTACAAGATATTAGGAACTCATGTTCCAAACCCTCATAAAACATATTAATACATATTACAGAAAGACCTGAAGTGGAAAGATGTAACATGTTACTTTGGGCATTACACTGTCCCCTATTCATTTCTACAAGCAGCACTGACAACTGAGAAGAAAAAAAACCATCAAACCTACACATGTAAATGTGCCAAAGAGCTGGAAGCCTCAGCTCAGATGGCTAGAATGTCAGGCATTTCCTCTGCTGCTATATGTGACTGCATCTCCTTGCCAGAGGTCAAAAGCAGAATTGAGTTTCCAGATTTGGGGGTTGTCATTTTGTTTGGGTTTTCTTTTTTCTTTTTTATTTGTTTGTTTTAAATAAAAAGAGTGATTTCTTTGCCCTTCCAAAGTTATACACTAGTGCCAAACATGTTTAACATTTAGCATATTCATGCATTCATTTATAGAAGCTGTGATTCAGGCACATGTATCTGACATGTAATTAAAGGTGCTAGAATTTAAATCATGTAGATTGGTTTGTCACTATGACAGCAATTTTTACATGTTTCTGTAGCAAAGTTGATCATACAAAAGAACTATTTGTTCTCTTTCAAACAATACCTAAGAGTTAGTGAAAGCTTTATGTCTTCTGGATGGAAAGGCAGAATTTACATCTTTTAACTTAAGTTGACACAACATATCTGATTGTGAATAAGCTATTTAATGTACACCATAAAAGTTACTTGACAGAAAAAGGAAGTAAATTTTCTTGGATTTTAACAGCAAAAATTGTGAAAAATACTCTGTATATGTAAAATGCACAAGATTTCAGGAGAGGGTAGAGCTATTGTTCATCAGCACTAAGGAGATGAATGCCTTTGGTTGGAGTTTTGTTGTGGATTTTTATTTTGTTTTGTTGCTTTGTCTGTTGGGGTCTTTTTTTAGGTGGGTTTTTTTTGTGGTCTTTTTTATTTTTAGTTTGTTGGGGGTTTATTGCTTTTTGTTTTCTTTTAAAGCCATTCAACCTTTAGGTCAGTACTTTACCTATAAACCACACACCCTCTCCCCAACTATTTGTTTAGATGAATCCTTTATCAGGTAACTAGAAGCATAAACATGCTCAAAACATACTGACAGTGAATAGACAGATGCCCTAGAATTTGGAGAGGAGGCATTTTATTTTTAAGCATCCATAGAAAGCACACATGTACCACTTCAGCTCAGGTCCAGTGCATAAGGGTGCCAGCCACAGTACCATCTCCCTGCAGTATCACCAGGAAAGGTGGCACTGAGTCCTGAAAAGCCCATGGTAGTTTCTATATCCTTCACATTTGGACATTTGTTTATACTGCAAGATGTGCTCCTGCTAACACGCTGGGGTAGGGTGAAATACTCTTCTCAGAGGTCTTTGTAAGAGAAACTGATAAAAGTTTTATGCAGGGGAATTTTCTGGAGGGCAGGAGGGTTCAATCAAGCAACATCTGCTCATGTTGAACATAAAAAGGCAGAGTCACAAGCAAACAGAACAAAACTTCCTGCCTACCTAGACCATTAGATCAGACTGTCAGTGACAGATTACAGCTAATTAGTAGTGATGGCTACAGGAAAACCTGAAATAGTTTTGCATACACACAGCTCTTTTTTAAAAGGGAAGGGCAGATTATGACTGTCACATATAACCAGCCAGATCTTACACTATGAAATTAGTGAGGACTGAGAATCTGGAGAGGACAGTTTAGTAATACAAAACCCCTTAAAAAATCCTTCTGACCTCACAGGAAGATGAGAGCTAGTTAACCATGTGTCCGAAGAGATTTGGATGTGATTTTTGTTATATTAGTAGTGCTCTTTTTTGAAGGTGTAGTACATCTATCAGAAAAATAATCACATCCAGTAATAACGAAAGGGCAGTTTCCTAGAGAGATGCCTCACAGCTAGACCTGATGAGGTATTCACTTGGCACAGAAGGAACTTTACCATTTCTAGGAAAGAAAATGGTCCCAGACTAAATATCCCATTCCCAAGGTTGTTTGAAGTTCATAAAAGCAATGGGATGATGAAAGAGGACCATGAGCAGTCCAAGTCTTTCACTTGAAATGATTCACAGCATGCACTAAACCAGACTAACCAATGGAGCAAGTGATGTGAGTGCTCAATGCACAATCCCACCATAGAGCTAGGACAGCACCTGACTTACAACATTATTTTCCAGAGGTTATTATGCTTAAGTCTTTGATACACTTCTGCTGAATATGGAAACTTTGCCATTATTACTATCTATTGCCAGTATTAACCATTTTGTTTTCTTATAGAGAAAAAAATATATTTGCACATTATTCAATAGGGACCTCATCTATTGTATTAATTAGCAAGTGGTCTTGTATGGGGTGTGGAAGAAATGTTTCATCTTTAGTACTGAGTACAGAAAATATAGGTTATACACATTTTTTAATGTTTAAGTTGGACTGAGTTAAATTCTCATGCACCTTGAAAGGGTACTGTTGCAACAGCTATACAAGTATCCTTGCTTTACTTAAAAGTTCCCATGGCAAACCAAGCTTATTAAGCATCCTATCTTGAGCATGTTGTGAAGTAGAATCAATGAAGTTGTCCAGACACACTGCTCTTTTTCTCCTTTCCCCCTCTCACCTTCCATCCTCTGCAAGTAACTATCCAACTTCACCAAAGCATCTCCAAAACCCAACTAGTTCACAGAATCTTGCTTCAAGGCTAGTCTCTATCCTTACATCTTATTGTAAGAAATATTTTGCTGGCAATATATCATTCTATTGAACAACAACAAAAAAAGTCTGATGCTGTGAAAGTCTCATAGTGTTTGTTCTACTTAGAACAAAACAACAACAAGGCTTCACAGAATAATTCAAGGCCCTAATTTGTAGACAAAGAGCTAAAATAGTTTGTCACCATGACATACAACTATCCAGAATTACAAAACTTTATTCCATTTAAAAGACAGCTATGAAGTCTACAGGAGATTATAAAAAAACCCAACAATTTTATAAATGAAGAACAATTTATTGCAAAATAGAAACAACAATTGGATTAACATTGTCACGTTTACCAGTATGTCACTGATACCACTTATCCCTGGACAGATTCATCCAACACTTTATCTCTGTCAGCATCAATGCTGCATATACCCAAACAAGACTCACCCTGTCAAAACAAGACCTGTGACCCAGCACACCAAGTGCTGCAGGAATATAGCTTCCTGCTAGTATGCAACATTAGCCTAATGTTTACACACCATTCAATTTGAGATCTTTGGTCAGGTATCTTTTGTCACATGTAGATAACTTTTGATCCTTAAAATCAACACTGCATTTGAAAGCACTCTGCTAAAAGTCACCTACTCCATTTTTTCTCTCTTCCTCAACTCTAGCAGAAGTTAAGGTCAGGCATTCAGTGAAACCTGTAACTTGCAACTACAGTTGAAATGCACGTGCTTCAGCACACCCTACTTTCCAAAATGGAAAACAACATATGGAAGGCACTAAATGTATCAAAATAAGATCTTACCAGCTGTAAGATACTTAACCTGTTCTTTTCTTTCTCTTATAGAAGCTCCAGGTACAGTAAGTGATCTTGTATTCAGTTTCAGATTAATTCTGGCAAGCAATTGAAACAGAAAGGCAAGAAGAAGGCTCCTTTGTCTTTAGGAACAACCATTCTCTGACCATCCACATCTGACTGCCAACTCTGTAGGATGCATTTGTCACACAGTCCTATCCCAAGGCTTACAGTTAAGGCTACATTTCTGTCCACAGCACTCATGGACACTGACAGTTTGAATTGAAATGTCACAAACTGAAGATTTGGTATCTCATTCTCCATAAGCATTGCATACTCAAGGAATTTGGATGTAGAAGGAAAGGCAAGGGTTCCAACTCTTAATTTCTGTGATGCTAACATTTCTAAGTTGTTTTTTTTTGTTTTGGGGTTCCATCATCAATTTTCCCTCCTAACAGTTTTTGAAATCCAGTTTTTCCCTATTAATAAACATCATTATTCATAATCTGTTTAAGCCTAAAATTCAGTAGCCAGCCACTTCAACAGAGAAATATGAAATTCAGTTTTCCCTTTTGATATCTTTGAGACTTTTGCAAGGTTTTCTTGCTGTTAGCTTGAAATTTCATGACACGTTCTGTGTGTGACAACTCCTTTTAAAAATAGGGCATGCTGAAAGAGCCAATACATTAGAAAAAGATCATATTTCCTTGATCAGGCAACAGTTCTCTGAAAAGCTAGTCAGAAAAGTGACAAATCCTGCAAATTTAACATTGCTCTGTTATGATGTGAAATCAACTGTGCTACCAGATGTGCCACTAACATAAAATTCTCTTATCATTTAATGAAGGGGTTATCTTCCTTTTTGGTTTCTGGAAGACTTCTTTGTGTATTCAAGTTTATATCAGTATTCCTGATTTGTATTATTTCAAAATAAAATTATTTTTTCCTTCTGTTTCTAAGCATTCAGAAATAAAGCCCAAAACCTATATTGCTAGATTTCCCTGTGTTTTCTGTGAAATTTTGCTTTCAAATTCATTTACTCAGCTCTCACAAGCATATCCAAGGGTAAAAACTGGACCTCTGCCAAAATCACATTCCTTAATGCGAATACATGCCAACCTTCAAAGTTCAGTTATTTGAGCAAAAACATACATTAATTGTTATGTGAGAGGAGAGGAAAGTGTATCAGATTAAGCACATTTGGAAGTATTTCACTCCTTTTCCTTGTTTGGTAATTCAGCATAAAGCTGGATTTATTCTATTCTAGTTTTTCAGCATAGTTGCAGCCATTAAGACCACACAAGTTAATCCCGATTTGTGTTAAACTTCACAACAATCAAACGAGCACTCAGAATAAAATTACCTTCTCATATTTGTTATTCCAGGACTGGTCTAACAGGTATTGCAACATTTGTCAGCATAAAGTTATTCAGTTACATGTAAAAAATAATGGAATGCAAGGAGAATGTTGCAATAAGCCAGTTTAATAGATACCAGCAACTTAAAAGGCCTTTTCCTTTCACCTATGAAGGACAGCAGTGAATAGCTCAGAGAGGTACAAGCCAGGTAACCAAGAAGCAACTCTTAAAATAACAGTTTCAATAACTTGGTATTATCAGGTTTTAAATTCAAACAGAAATGCAGGTATGGGACATTCATTTACCTAAAGCATTCATCTTATTTTATATCAAAAAAAGGTAAAAATTTTATCCTTCACATATGCTCTGAATAGAGATTGGGCTTAATTTTGATATGGAAAATGCTTATCCTTTTTTGGAGCAGAATCTGAAAAGGAGATTAATTTGGTTTCTCCTTTTAGAGTTCAAGTGCACACAGAGAACTTGAGACAAGACCACCACAATTTGCTACAACTGGTGGCACTTTTGCTCTCCATAGTACTCAAGAACTTCTTTGTCTTGTATTGCACCAGTAGCAGGTATTAGAAAAACAAACACTGCTGTCAAATGAAAGAAGCAAGCTCATACTCAGAAGTTCCTCATCGTTGAAAGAATCTAAAAACTGAAGGTTTTAGTAAATTCACTTAAAAGAACATAACCTAAAGCACAGCACACCTAGTAAAGTATTGCATGTCTCTGACTCATGACTTCCACTTCACCTCTGGCAGGTGGAAATCCCAGCCTTTCTAGCAGGGAACATTTTTTAAGGGAGTTAGTAAGAGAAAGAAGACAACCTCACAATTGGAATACAGTTCTTGAAACTACTGGGACCAGGTCACTTCAGATACTGACTTCCTAGTGACTGTTCTTAGGTGCTAGGCAAGACTTCAAGATAATTGGACTGGAACTACACAACAAGTTTTCAATGCTACTATCTACCAATGTCCTACAAATGTATCTTCATAACAAAAACAAAAACAAGCAACAAACCAACAAAAAAACCCCCACAACACCAAAAAAACCACAACCAACCACAAACCACCAACCACCTCCTCCTTCACTTCCCTCACCCACAATCCTCAGTGGCTCACACAAAGGCTGATGTTACTGTACTGCCTGCAGCCATTTCTCAGCAGATGCTAACTTCAAGAATACACAGATGCAGTGTATTAGACTTCTTGGGGCTCAGATGACAGATAGTACTTGTCACTTTTCAAGATCTAGCCATATTTTCCACCAGCCACTCCAGCACTTCTTCAACCAAGCCATCAGCAGCAGCCTCCTGAAAAGACACAAGCTTTCCAAGCTCAAGAACACAGGATTTCCTGAACCATATCAAAGCAGGCACTCATCAAAACAATAATGAAAAGCAAAAGCATTTGAAACAACAATAAAAAAAACCCCAACAAACCAACACAGGAATCTGTTATTATTTAGGTATGCAATAGCTTTTCCAGATAGTTTATTTCTAGGCCTAAACACGTGCATTTTCTCACAATAGGAATTTTGTGACCAACCTTCTTAATGAAAAGTCACTGACAGTCCATGTAAAGAAGCAGGCCCTTTAACCTTGTAATGGTGTTGGGAGACCTCTAAAGTATAAATATGCTTTATGCTCTATGCATGTAACAAGACTTTGAACATCTGCAGTATGTCTATATAGAGATTACTTAAAAGTTAACTATTAAGTTCTATGATAAAAAATAATCCTTTCAAATTTCTCTAATCCTACTATTTCCCTGGATAACAAGGCAAGGGGTAGGGATGGCAAATTCCTTCTGTACTGTATTATTGAGATCCCACATTAACCTCTCAACACTTTCTTATAAATCATTGAGTGGTTTAGGTTGGAAGAGATCTTAAAGATCATCTCGTTCCAAACCACTTGGGAAGGGGGAGGGGGGCCTCATCATCTTCATGGCTTCATCTGCACTTGATCCAACAAGGCCATATCCTTCTTACAACAGGGGCCCCAGAGCTGAATGCAGTACTCCAGGTGGCATCTCACCAGAGCAGAAGCAGGGAAATCACATCCCTTTAACTGCTGGCCACACTTCTTATCATTCATCCCCAGTATATGGTTGTTTTTCTGGGCTACAAGTGCATGTTGCTGGCTCATACTCAGTTTTTCATTCACCAACACCCCTAAATCCTTCTCCTTAGGGCTGCTTTCAACCCATTTTCCACCCAGCCTGTATTTGTGCCCTCACCCATGTGCAGGACCTTGCACTTGGCCTTATTGAACTTCATGAGGTTGACACAGGTCTACCTCTTAAGTTTGTCAAGGTAAATCTGGATGGCACCTCTTCCCTCCAGTGTGTTGACTTCACTATATCACTTGGTGTCACCAACAAGCTTGCTAAGCATGCACTAGATCCCACTGGTAGTATTGCTGACAAAGATTTTAAGAAATAGACATCAGCATCCCTATAGAAGTTACATGCAATTGAGTAGAGATTAAAACAGATCCTTGTTATTATAGGCTTCCCCAGTTCAGGGCAGTGGGAGACCTTGGCAGAAGGTCTTGAAGAAAGAACACAAAAGAACATGACTTTCTGGCCCTGTCAATGACATCTAAGTAGCATGACATTAGAGGCCATGCTGATTTTGGAAAGGAAGGGCTGATAAAGTTGACTTATTTGCCTCATGTGGCTTGTTCAAGTGAACTGGAATGTAAACAGGATAAAATAGGTGAACAAAGAAAGCAAGCAAGATAGGCAGGGAAAGGTAAAGGTAAGATGAAATGTAAGGAGCCCAGGAAGGCAGACAGACCCAAGCCAATAAGGAAAGATCCTATATGAAGCTAACAAGATAAAACTTTGGGTTAACTGATTAAGCAAGCTAGAACTAACATCAAGCCCAGAAGGGAAGACCACACATAGCCTGAAAAGCTTAAGACAAGCCAGATAAAGCTGACTAGAGCAGCACTTGAAAGGGCAGGTGTGAGCACAAGACACTAGAAACCAAAGTACGTGCAAAAGCCTCAGGCTCTTAGTACATATGCATTGTATCTAGAAGGGGGACTCCAGATTTTGGCTCACCACTCATTATCTGCCAAGTCACATTTATGGAATAGATTCCACATCTCCTGGCAAAGGTAGCTGTTAGTGAGCCAGAGAGGTTGATAGATCTGGCAACTACAAATAACACTATTCATTAGTACCCAATATCTCCTGCACGTGGACCTATGCATACTTAGTATGGTTGGGGCATCTTAAGTGCACCTTTCCTTCTTTCAAACAAGCAACACCACCACCAACAAAACAAAAGGGGGAAAAAAAAAGACAAAGAAAGAAAAGCCACAGATCTTATTTTAATTAGAACAAGCAAACCACATAGATTTAGCATCACTGGCCTCTAATAGCTTTGTTTCCCTGCTCAGAAAACAAAGGTGAATTTATACAGCCCAAGATAACCTGTTACAGCCATGCTACTTTGAGTTGCATGAGTCAGAATTTGTCTAGGTGCCATTGTAATACTAATTTTCTAGGTCCCAGTTTGAAAAAAATCTGTGAAGTTATAAATCTATTTCAGCTGTGTTTTTAAGAACACTGTTATGCACCCCAAGAAAAGATCACTTGATCAGACCTTACTGAGTAACTCAATGAGAATGAAAGCTCTCTGATCCATATTTTCCTCAGCAGGATGGGGTTAAGCATCTTTGCCTCAGTTGTTAGGGAAGTTCATCAACATGTGATTGATACACAAACTTAATGAATATAAAAAAATCTTGCAGAGTGACACGTGTCACTCAACCACACAGTATTTTCAGTGACTATGTAAATATTCTTTAAGTAGGAAACATACAGAAGTAGATGCCTAGATGGGAATTTTCTTCTTTAAGTTCTCTTCAGAAACTCTGACTATAGTGTATCCATCATTCAGGTGCTCAACTAGAGTCTTTTTATTCACACTGTGTATTTAATTATCTGTATCAGGTGTGGTGAAGAAAGGGAAATTAGATTACCCTCTCTTGGTCCCACCTGCCATGGCAGCAGAATCTGTTAAGAGTATTTAATGATTTAAATTGTTAGTTTCAAATCTTCCTGCTATTACCTTTAACAGACAAGCCAAAAATATGAAGTATACATCAGCACTTTGGACTTCAGGAAAATCTTAATTAGACATATTTAACAGATCTTATGAATCATCCCTCTTTACATGACACTACAATTTCAGACTTGCCTTGAAGAAATTGAAAGATTTGTCTGTTTTAACATGCTTAATGATACCTCTGGTGTACATACTACCTAAGCCATATTTCATGTGGACTTTCCAAGATTCAACTTTTAGACTGTAAAAAGGGGAGGAAGGAGGACCATTGAAACTACCAACCTGTCAGTCTCACCTCTGTGTCTGGAAGATCATGGAGAAGATTCCTGGAGGCTCTCATAAGGCATGTGGAGGACAAGGAGGTGATCAGTGAAGTGTTTTGGCTGACTCTAAGGGCAAGTCCTGCCTACCAACCTAGGAGCTTTCTACAGTGGAGTAACTTCATCAGTGGACAAGGGAAGAGCTATGGATGTGATATATCTGGACTTCTGCAAGGCCTCTGACACGGTCCCCCAAAACAGCCTACTCACCAAGTTGGAGAGATACAGATGTGATGGGTGCACTGTTTAGTGGATAAAGAACTGGTTGGATGGTCACATCCAGAGGGTAGTGCTCAATGGCTCAAAGTCCAGATGGAGAGCAGTGGCAAGTGGGGGCCCACAGGTGTCCATGCTGAGGCCTGTGTTGTTTAACATTTTTATCAATGATATAGACAGTGGGATCAAGGCACCATCAACAACTTTGCAGATAACACCAAACTGAGTGGTGTCATTGATACACCAGAGGGATGGGATGTCATCCAGAGGTGCCTGGACAAGCTGGAGAAGTGGGCCCAGGTGAACTTCATGTGGTTCAACAAGACCAAGTGCAGGGTCCTGCTGTGAGTTGGAACAATCCTCATTATTAATGCAAGTTGAGGATGAGGTGATAGAAAGTAGCCCAGCAGAAAAGTACTTGGGGTTTCTGGTGGACATGAGCCAACAGTGTGCACTTACAGACCAGAAGGTCATTTGCATCCTGGGCTGCATCAAAGGAAGTATGTCCAGCAGATGGAGAGAGGTGATTCTGCCACTCTACTGTTGTCTGGCAAGACCTCACCTGGAGTAATGTGTCCAGCTCTGGAGCCCTCAGCATAGGGAAGACATGAACCTGGTGGAATAAGTCCAGAGGAGGGCCATGAAAATGCTCAGAGGGCTGGAACACCTCTCAACAGACTGAGGGAGCTGGGATTTTTCAGCCTGGAGAAGGAAAGGCTCTGGGGAGATCTTATAGTGGCCTTCCAGTACCTGAAGGGGGCCTACAGGAAAGGTGGAGAGGGACTGTTTATAATAGGACAAGGAGAAATGATTTGAAACTAGATCAGGGTAGCCTTATTAGGAAGAAGCTCTTTCCAATGAGGGTGGTGAAACACAGGAACAGGCTGACCAGGGAGGTGGTAGAGGCCCAGTCCCTGGAGATATTCAAGCTCAGGCTTGATGAGGCTCTGAGCAACCTGATCTAGTTGAGGATGCCCCTGCTTACTACAAGGAAGGGGTGGACTAGATGACCTTTAGAGGTACCTTCCAACCTAAAGCATTCTATGAACCCTGAAAGCCTGAAATACTCAAACAGCAAAACTATCTCCGACACACCAAAACAGTGATCCCATTCTACCTAAGAAACTTGGCTAGCTTATTGAACAGGGATGTAGAAGCACAAGGTGTTTCTTTTCCATTAGCTTAGGTACAGGATGAAGCACCAATTTGGTTTTAAATTACCAAAACAAGTAGTAATGCATTTAAAGAAACAACCTCCATAAGCAATGGGCATTTGATTCCCAATCTTAGAGATAAAGGGAATAAGCATTTACAGTACAAAACACAGTAGGCAGATTTCATTTACTACAGCTGTCAAATGCAGGCAAATTGAAGTTATGCTGTGAATTCTGTCCTTCTATTAGGAAATAGAGATGGACTTCAAACATTTCTCAGTGGTAGGGTTTACTAGTCTGAGGATGCAACTGCAAATTCAGATTCTTATGAATAAAAGCTGTACTGATACAACACAAGTTATAATTGCCAAATTTCTGGTATTTGAGGGGTATCTTTGTTGTTTCATCTCTTGCATCAACAATACTTCCTATCTATGAAGGATTAAAAATCAACAGATCCTAAACTCCTCTACTGATGCCCTATAGTCTGAGGCTTTGGCAGAATACTTCCCCACTACCTAAAGCTAGAAATAAACCCAAGAAAATAAACAAAAAGAAAAATTCATCTCTGAAAAGCTGCACCATTGCCTTCATACCAGTTTACATGTAGAATACAGTTACTTTATGGCTAAGGTTAAAGTGCCATTACTTTTAAAAATGTGAATTTAACTGAAACATGAGGTTGCTGAAGGCAGACTACTCAATGAAACAGTCTGCTTTAGCAATGCCTCTCCACAAACTAAGTTCACAAACTAAGTCAATATTTCACACTTTTGAAAATTAAATAAATAAAAATGCATCCTCCAGTGGATTTTCTTAGCAAGTTAAACACATGATGAATTGTCATGCCAATAGTCCTGCTGAACTACAGAGTTGTCACACATTCACAAGTTAAAAATAGAAAGGTAAGGCTACTTAAGAACCCATCCATGCTACTGCCCACTACTACAGCAACAGAAGCCAACATAGGTGTAGTCTCCTTCTTAGAACTAAAGTACTCACAAAGTACTTGTACACCTTTAGCAACCAACTTCATTACCCATGATAATGAACATGTTTCTGTGAGCTACATTTTTGTCACAAGATCTCTTTAAGTGTGTTGCTCAAAAACTATTTTCTTATGACAAGATGACATCAGATCACAATTCCTTAACTTGGACATAGTAACTCTACATAAGATTATTAACTTACATTTACTTTTGCAACATAACTTGAACCATTGGTTTAAAGCAGACTAATTGCAAAGGTTCACACCATTAATCCACTTTTGCATGTTCCTGGACACTTTGTAGAATAAACAGTAATTACAGCATCTTGGAAAGGGCCTGAGATCAAATCTCTGATAGCTGTTCAGAACAGCTCTATAAATTACATTAGAAGACTTTAAATCCAACAGGATATGTTTGGGCCAACTCAGTTTCAGTTCAGCCATAATCAACACCAAAGACAATCCACCACACATACCCCCAAACAACCACCACCAACAAAAAATAAACAACCCCATCATGTATGTGTGCAGAAGCATAAACATGTGGCCTAATACAGGTCTAATCAAAGGAACACAAACTGAAAAACACAGGCATTGATGTTACATTATGTAAATCTAAAGAAAACAGCAATTCATGCATTCATAGAAGATACAAGTATAATCAACAACTACTTTTTCTATTTGCCCTTTGCAATTAAAATCCACAATGCTTATTCATAGTTCAGTCACATCAATATATCTACAGAGAGTTTTCCCAGCTGTTTTACAGCTCGATATGTGAAGGTAGATACCACGAACTATCAAAAAGAATGGTTTTAGCCTCCAAATCTGCAAGCATCATAACACAAAGCACAAAGCATTCTTTTCTTCCACTCTTAAACCTACATATTTAGAAACCCAAGCCTACTGAAGTCCTCTATTCCTTCCAACACACAACTGTTTTCTGAAAAGTACAAGACCACAGGTATTTTAAACTTCCCAAGTAATCCAAAAACATATTAAACTAGACTAGCTTTTCATCAAACACAGACTGCTAACTCTGAATTACTGAAGACAAGTGCTTACCTTCAATCCTTTTTAAAGCTGACAAGCAAGTATCCCGGCTTGGAAATTCAAATGGATTATTACAGGTCCGAATGGTGTCACATTCACATTTCCCGTTGATTATGTTACAACCTGTTATAAGGTTTTCATTGCATGGTTCAAATCCAAGAAGCTGATCATCATCCCAGTTTTCATCTAAAATAAACAAACAAACTCTCTCACTATTGGATTTTGGCTACAGTATATAAATACAGCTGCTTTGGAGTTGGGTGTAATTTACCTCAAGTTTACATTGTGCTAAACAGAAGACAACAGATTAGAAAAAAAAAATATTTAATATGAACTGAAGAATTCGCCAAATACTATATTTTGCAGCTGGTTTATTGCTCATTTTGCTACAGCTACTGGCATTTTGTATTTCCATTTGTATGAAAAACTGTCATTTCAGGGAAATGTACAGCTGTAGTACAAATGAGTGCTATTCTAACTGAAATAACTTCCATGACAAATGTGACATCCAAGTATCTCCAGAAGTGAGAATGTTGGACAGAATCTGCAGCTGTTATAGAACTCAAATTGAGTCAGAAAACATTTTTAAACCAAAGTAAGTACATAACATAGAATTTGCTCCACAGAAATAAAACTTTTATTACAAAAATACCACAAGATGTAAGGCCTCTGATTCTGTAATATGACCAAAAGTGAGTTTTCCAGCACTCCTGGGTTACCATCCATACTCTGAGAATTACTCAAGTGCATCATGCTCCTTGCTGGCAAGGGCCAAAGGGATAGTTGGGTTGGAATGAGACTCTGCTCAAATAATTTTGCTCTTTTTGAATCAGTCCCTTCAAACATATATAACGTTCCCCCTGTAAAACATCCCATTTTCCTTCTAGAGAGAGGCTACATACAGCAATATTTTTTTTTTCTCCCCCCTCCAGGAAGTGATAAATCCAGTCACTGCAGAGTTCCACCAAGATTACCAGGCCTACAAAGTCTCATCTTCCTTAGGTCAAGTGCACATACAACAACAACCCATCAATGCAGAAGTTTAAGACACATGCTTTTTATGAAAGACTGAAGAAAATAAGCTAGGCCTTAGGTATCCTTTGCTATAGAACACCAGATAATTTTCCAGCCTTGCTGTCTACCACTATAGGTACTAAAAAAAAAAGTCACACATATAGTCCACTGAATTCTAGTAATGACAAAAGGAACAAATACCTATTTACCATCCTTACATTCCACAGCAGCTTTCACATTGTTCCTTCTATTAATTCACCCCAATTTTGTATACTATCATCAAGTAAGTTTCCCATAGAGATACTGCCAAGAAAAAACTTAAAAAAGACATCTCTCAGCTATGAGGGATGGAGGGTTTTGGTTTTTTATTGTTGACATCAGAAGTTTGATGCTCAACAGAAGTCTAAAAACTGACAGTAAATAACAGTATAAACACACAGTGAAGCTGCAACTTAAGCAATGTTCCACTCAAAGAACTATACAAAATACCTGCTTACCTGCAAGGATTTGTGTTTTGAGAAAAAAAAACCAACCAACACTTGGAAAAGACTATTTATCAGTTAAGTACTGTACATGACCTATGCAAAGTGTCACAGCAGATTCTTACAGGTATGTTTCTCCCTGTACAACCAACAGCTGGTTTCTATTATAAGTGAACAAAGTACCCTGATAACAAAAAAAAACATTGAATAAACAACTAAATCAATTTCAGGCATGAAGAAGGGAAGAACCATGGGAATCTCATGGCTATTCTACTCCATAAAAATAGCAAATGAAGAATAGTCATTAACCCCAGGAAGTTGGGTTTGGTTTTATTATTATTTTTTAAGTTAACCTATTTTCCCATACTGCAACTGTATCAATAAAAATCAAAAGGAATTGCAGAAGTTCCAGATGAGAAGCTATTAAAATTCTTTCAAGAGAAGATACTGCTTCAGTAACACTAGAATACTTTAATCATGAAGTGGCCATGCACTAAGAGGGAGAAAAAAAAAAATCATAAGAATTTGGAGAACAATAATACATCCTGTTTTTGAGCAGCCGGAATACAGCCTGGACAATTTGTATTTTACAAATCACAGCAGTAATACACGTAATGACAAGAACAAAAGAGGCTACAGCTACACTCCAAGGCTTTGGTTTCACATTCTGTAACCACAGGGACCAGAGCTTCATGCAGATTCATCTGTTTAATGGTCTTAAGAAAACTGAACCATTCCTTGTTTCTGAAGCACTCCTTGTTTCTGACACACAGGCTCTCCTCCTCTACATGGAGGCCAGGAGCTTCATCTGCCCCAGTGGCTCTGCAGCTTGTGACACAGCATGTGCTTGTCCTGGCTCCCTTGAACTGCTCTACTCACTCACTAGCCTCCTGAGACCAGACAGGTGGGGCATACAGATAGCTACGATGGTGGATTTTTGCTCTTCCAGCACACCAGTTCAGACCATCTTTGAGTTTTGTCCCTTGGGGTATTTTGGTACTAGATCTTTTCAAGGCTGATGGAGATCAGCAGGATGCCCGTTACACAGGAGCTGCTCACCCCAGCCACAGAAAGCAGAGCCATCACTTACAGCAGAGTGCCTCAGAGCACATGCACCACACACTGTGGCAGTACCCACAATATTATCTGATTTCCAGGACAGATTAGGATTTTATATCTCGCTCACCACCACTTCTCATGGCTTTTCAGATAGGAGCAGAAAGGGACATACACAGGAAACATGTGGCTTGGAAACAGGTGCACCTAAAGTCTTCAGTCTCATATGTCTCAAAAATTAGCTGAGTAGTCATTAAGAGGATGGAAGAGGAAAGAAATCCCTCAGTAATACTTTCTTACTCTATGCCTAACATGCTGAATCTTGAAACAAGACATGTTCCAATTTCTCAAAGTGAATACAGAAAAAAAAAGTCAGATTCTGACAGGAAGAATGCAAATCAAGTTTTAGTCTGGATATCTATTACCAGACTGCTTTTCATATAATTTCATTTAGAAAGAAAATTTCCATCTATGACAAGTAAACATGTTACAAGAAAAAAAGCTTATTTTAGTTTAGTAAATCACTACTAGACTAGCATGATCTTTCACACTGACTTAAGACTCCTTTTCCTAGTTGATTTTGTCCTTTTATGTTAAAAAAGACCTTATTTAAAGGTCCTGTTAAATAAATATTTGTTTACAACTTAAAGTAACACTCAGAAGACATCAGTATAGACAGAAGAAATGTATGTGGAATGAAAGGTATAACCACACAAAAGCACTCACATGAGCTAAATGGATAAGCCCACTTTGATTTAGACCTTTAGTTACTCATCAATGCAAAGGCATCCATTGCTCTGCTCCATGCAGATAAATGGTGGTCCAGGAGAGCATGCTAGTTCCTTTAGAGGTAGGTTTCAATTACCCAACTGATAATGGAAACAGGTCTTGAACAAAATCTAGGCTCTGTGAAGCCTATGACTTAGACTCTAGTGTTCCCCAAAACAGCATGTCCCACAGATTATTCAAAAAACCCCCAAACTTTTCCACACCAGTGATTTGAAGACCTGAGACAGTTCATGAACAATTCAACTGCAGCACAAACATTTACATGCTCTGTTTGACCTCCTCTGTGCTTTCCTTTTCAGGAGAGGAATGCTCTTTCATACATACCTCTCCTAAATCTGTATGATATGAAGAAACTGAGATCAAATCACCTGTGAACACAAGATGAACAACTCTCTGCAAGCAGGGTTGACAAAACCCAAATGTAAGAATCTAATAACCTCTCAAAACCTCAGTACAGACATCCTACCTACACACACTAGTTGACTTCCAGGATACTTAAAAAACACAAAAATCAACTAGATGTTCAACATCAAGTTCTTAGAAACAACACAGCTGAAAAACAATCCAAATAACTTAATTTTCATCCACATTGATTTTAGCTTAGCTGCAATTTCCACCATCCCACTGTGGTGGCATGATCAGGTAGGGGCAAAAAAAAGTGAAAGGTCACTCTTTTTAGCAGTTCTCAGTTAACACTGGCCTGTTGTTATACAGCCACTCAACCACCTTTTCCTCTCATGCCTAGAAGCAGTTCAAATGTGGTCAATAAAGATAGAAAATATTTGAAAGAGTAACTTTTAAGCTATCTACAGGCAGTTCAGAGGGGAGGTTAGTTCCAAATCTCTCATTTTCTTTCATAATTCATATAATCACTTGCTTTGTGCAAAGCAAAAGATTCAGCTTGCTAACAATTCAAGTGGTGCTCTGGGTTGCTGAACTCAAGTCCTGTCATAGCATGCATCTAAAGTAGGGAAGAGGATTAAGGCATTAGCAAGTTGAACAAGAGGTCCTTAAACAACAGGTCCTGTCTGGGAAACAGTCTGAGAAATGTGTCTCTGGTAAGCAGCATTCCATCACTTCTTCCATGCTAAATCCTACATCCTAGCACTCACTGCACAGCACCAGGACAGGTGTGATGGTCACAATTGAAAGCCTTTGTCTTCTTCACCTGAACAGCAGCTTGTGTTTCCAGAGAAGCATCATGCAACTATAAGAAAGTAACTTGGAATCTTATTTTTAAAGTTCACAGTAGCTCTCTCTAGTTGCATTTATTGTTCCCATATGCAGAGGATCATCTCAAAACAGGTGCAAGCCAAAAACACAAGGAAAGACATTCTCAGAGAATCCTTCTCCACTGTTTAAATTTTTCCTTTCCTTCAAGTTCTCAATTACTTCTGCCAGCTATAGAATCTCCTCTTTTGTGCCCCAAGCCTGTGCTTCCTTTCTGGACATTTCATGAATTTCAGTACTGTTTGGAAACCCATACACTACTCTCCTTCACTGTTTATAAAGATAATGCATAACCTCAAACCAGCAAGCAACACACTGAAATGGTCACTAAAGTATCACTGCTGAAAACAAATAAACAAGCATTGTACACAATAATCTTTAAATCACAGTTGCAGGGGGAGGGGGGAGTAGGGATGGGGGGTCAGAAACAACTGGAGAGATACAAGGGAACCCCCACAGTTTACATTTAACTGCAGCATGTTACTCATCTATTTGCATTTTAGAACTGTGGCAGGTTCTCAGGTTGCTGAAAGAGCAAAAAGTCCATAAAATATATTTCTGATCTGAACACAGTGCAGTCAAAGTCACATATTACAGATTTTTGCATCCTTTTAAATCCCATATTTCAATGAGGGGAGAGAACAGATTTCACAGTGACACAGAAACGATTTTTACTTAGACTAATTGCCCTTTGGGAAGGAGGAGAACCTTTCAGAAGCTTCTCCATCAAACTAGACCCATGGTCTGAGACCTACCACTCCAGCACACTGCTACACAAAACAGCTTTTTCCAGCAAGTGGCATTCGTTAAGATGGTATGAGACTCTGAAAGGATTCATCAGATTTTTAACATAAAAAAAAAAAAAAAAAATTAA